>JAMPIV010002054.1:280000-307500 GCA_024509875.1 Oreohelix idahoensis
CAGTTGGGTCTGAAAATAAGCTGAGAAAAGACAGCGATTATTAAAATAAGTGCGGTAGATGATAGGCTGACTGCGCTTCGTGAAATATCCCTACAAAATGTAAATTTATACATCTTAACAACAGAATGGCACAACAGGCCAATCACCTGTTTGCTTTAAACCACGATTACGAGTAACACAAGAGAGAAAACCGGACTGATTCTAAAGGCGACGAACTAAGACAGCCGATAGAATAGTCTGGCGCTCTCTCTTCCAAACCTCTACACCTCACGGTAGAAGGGGAACGACTAAGTAAGTAAGTAACAACAGAATGACAAAGCTGGAGGAAATAATAAAAATGATAATATATAAAAATAAGAATACACCCACCTATGTCCCAGTCTTGACATATGGATGCGAGTTATGGGCAATGACTACAACCCACAAAAGCCAGATACAAACCTCAGAAATGAGGTATCTGAGGAAGGTGGTTGAAGTAACAAGAAGAGACATGGTACGCAACCAGACGATACGTCAAGGCCTTAAATCCCACCCCCTGCAGACCCAAGTAGAACAGTCCCAACTAAGATGGTTTGGCCATGTCTGCAGAATGGGAGAAGACCGGCTACCACGACAAGCATGGGAAACAAAGAGCCAAGGATCCAGACCCCCAGGACGACCCAGAGTCCGCTGGGAGGACAACATTAGACAATCTTTGAAGGACCGAGGACTAGAATGGAACCAGGCCAGGAGGAAGACAGCCGATAGGATAGTCTGACGCTCTCTCTTCCAAACCTCTACACCTCACGGTAGAAGGGGAACGACTATGTAAGTAAGTAAGTAAGAATACACAAGGCAAGATGAACTTTCATTGCTTTTGGAAATACTGTATATGGAAATCCAATTCAATCAAAGATAAGAAACTCAAATGTAGCCAGACGTATCTTATGGCTTCGTAGACCAACAAAAGTGACAGACAGAAAGATAAGACTTTCATAAATGAATGTTTCCTGTTGAAAAGTATGATAAGATCACCAGTGTTGAACTGATGGACAGTGTAACAAACATTTTTGAAGAGACGAAGCTCGCGTTAGATAGGACATACATTGAGGAAACCATGTGATGGATAAGACATACATTGAGGAAACCAGGTGATAGATAGGACATACATTGAGGAAACCAGGTGATGGATAGGACATACATTGAAGAAACCAGTTGATAGATAGAACATACACTGAGGAAACTAGGTGATGATATTACAAGGCAGTCTTTGTTCTAGTTTTCTCAAGATAAAATAAATGAACGTGTCACTACACACACGCACGCTTGACACACACGGAGTAGGGAATAGTCATCAGGACCTTAAAACGATAAAGAAATCATGGAAAGAGCTTTAACCAACGACACTGGAAAATAGGGTTGACATGAAATCGGTGAACGTCTTTGCACCACGGGGAGTTGAAAGGATATGATGAAGTGTGACGGAATCGACTGCACTTCTTATTGCTAATACAGTTATAGATTTCTTAAAATTCGATTTCGATCTGTCTAAACGGCATGGTTTATAATGGTTTGTCGACAGTGGCAGAAACATTGTTTCGTGCAAGGTAATACAAGAAAGTTAGTTCCCTGAGGTTGTGTGCTGCACACGAACATATTTATTCTAGAACGATCTGAACCAGCGTTTCACAACCTATAGTCCGCGGCCCCTGGGAGTCCGCGACAAGGACCACAGGGCCTGCGACAAGAGCCACGTGGCCTGCAATGTACGGAAGTAAACTTTTACAAACTATTACAAATAAAATCGATGGATGTCACGGGTTGCCTCCCCTTAGCTCTGCAGTAGTGGTCCAACATGGCCAAAATTCAAGAGTAACTGATGTAGATCTTCATAGGTGTATATCTTTGCACAATATTACTCTTGGCAGAGTTGTAGATAGAGGGATAATGATGCTTCTACCTCCAGGGAGTTTTCACAAGATATTCAGACAAGCGAGAACAATGCTGCATTGGCTGAGCACGTTAACTCCAGTATCTGCCGTCAACTTTTGTGAAGGATAGGGTTATAATTTTTTAGCTCGTTCAAGCCCCCAGCTGAGTTAATTCAGCGAATTCTTCTTATTATTATTGTATAGCTCTGTTTAAGTGTATTTAAGAAATTGTCTGAGACATACGGACACAACACATTCAAAATCAGTATAGAAGACCAAGTTACGTACTTGTCTCAAGCATTAGAAGATGCCTTCCAGGAGAAGAAAAAGGTCCTAACGATCTTGGTCGACTTCAAGCAGGCCTTTGACAAGGTGTGGAAAGATGGCCTTATTGCAAAACGTAGGAGAAGTGGAATCCAAGTGTAGAGTGTCAAGGGTATGCTAAGTCTGGCCACTACTGTAGAATAAACGTGTTGTTGTGTATTGGCCACTGTTGAATGAACCTGTCATGTAGACCTTGAGTGGGAGTGTCAAGTAACGCGAATGGTGTAGTAGTTCGGTGTAACAGACCTCTTGGTAATAACTCTCACACACTCTCATGTAATGCAATGACGACTTGAACTGCCTCTGACATTTCAATAGTTTAATGAAGGCACGCAAACTGGACAGCATGGATACAGTCATGGACACATGTTGACATACATTCATTGGTTATTTGAATCGTGGATGATACATTCATGTAGTAGTGAAATATCATTCAACCCAAGGTGGTATTCACTGTTCTGGTAACTAATCGCCGTATCCTCTACTGACTGAACGCGTCAATGAGGATCGGTAAACATACAAAAGTCATTGGCCGAACCTTCAGTTCTTAAGCTGAAATATGTCCAATGTTTGTATAACACTCATAAACCACGATAGTGGGTTTTCACCTCATAACAAGATCTCGATACCACTGCCCGATAGTAGGATACATAATCTGTTCTCTTGACAGTGATCAAAAATATGATGACAGGAATATAACATGGCCGCCTTCCTGAGTTGTCGCTCACTCACTCGTAGGAAGGTTGATATAAGCCAAAGTTAATTTATAATGTGCATATAAATAATTTCATAAAGTTTTCCATACAGCTCTACAGTAATCAAGTTAATTCACGTAGACATAACTGCTGTAGGAAAGCCTGTCATCTTCGTCGATACAAAACACAACCCTAGCGACACGAAGCACAATGTTCCATCTAGGTCTAATCGACTCGAGATCATCAAAATTAGGGTCTGGCATAACTGGAGTCCGAATCACACATATGAGGAGGATCTCTGACAAATAGACTCTTGCAGAGACACAAACTTCTCCTAGAAAAACATCTATGAATCACTGTTAAACCTTAAACAGTGCCAGCCCTGGAAAAAGCACTCAGCCATTTCTTGGCGACATTATCGGAACTCTTTACAACCCAGTAATACTACGAAAACCTGCGCTAGATTCTGGCAGAAAGAATATAGTCCGACCTGAACATACAAAGGTATACAATATACGACTGAATCTACTTGCACTAGACAAGTAGTAGACATGAATTCAGGCCATAAACATAACAAGCAAAATTAATCTATTTTCTGGCCCGAACAAATAAGAACGGACATGAATACAATATCCATGCGCCGACAATATCAAGAAAGATCACACATATAATCAAAAGTGTAAATCAATCATGAATTATCTAGCTTTACCAGAAGAAGCATTTTCATACACAAATGAATGCAAATATATATTTTCCATATTAAATAGCCATATCGTATTTTTGTAATATGTGCGTCAAAATATGCACGCAACAGATTACCACACCCCTCGGGGGGGGGGGGGGGGGGGGGGAAATGGTACATTTTTTTTTGTGAAATACATCTAGGAGCAACATACAATAGGCTCACAACGCACCAATAACAATGCGCAGATGATAAGCATTGAGAATATATTTCATGAACTTAGAGAAAGTATTTCTCTAAGTATAAATATTTCCAGAGAGGTGTCACCAACGCATACTACAATACTTGCAATGCCACACTTTCTACATCAGTTTATACATAAATTTCATCTTAGATACCTTAACATCATGATCATCAAAGACGAAAAAACATTGAAAGACCAGCGGTGAATAAACATCAGTGAACCGCTAAGTAGTGTTACAATCAATATATGATATATTCCATATGTGTACACATTTCAACATAGGAACAACTGTAGCAAAGTTAGGCATATAATTTAACAGTTATGAATCATGTGGGCATCTAGACAAAATGTCTGCCATCACATTTTCTGACCCACGGATAGCTCGCACCGAAAAATGAAATGGCTGCAGAGCAATCGCGTATCGCGTTGATCTCGCGCTCTTCAGATTTTTACTCTGAATACCCATAAGAGCTTTCTGGTCCGTTTCCACAATGAAATGCGCGCCAAGAAGAAATCTTTGCAGTTTAACACATTAACTACCGAATTAAAAAACACACTGTGGCCGAATAAAATTTTTTTCCCATTTTCCTCCTGTAGGTGTTTGCACTAAGTAAGCTGTAGTTTTCATAATTGTTTATAGATTTGTATGAATTACACGTCATTTTAAAGATAAATGAATGTACTATTACAATAAACATTGGTTGTAACTCTAAAAGAGGTTGTTGCTATTTAACGGCTCTCCGATGGCGGAGGACTTGCAATATTTTCACAATTATGACTGCTTGCGCCACATCTCTATCAAAATCACAATTTCAATCAATGGCCACACCGTTTTCACTCTTGTCCTCGTCACTAGATCTTTCAGTCAATTGTTGAAACATGTTTCTATCCTATTCAGCCGTTAGACGAGATGTACACGCATTTTTTGTAGTCCTAGCACTAGTTGCCACGGTAAACAGTTTTACACGATTTGGTAACTAACCCAAAACGCTGAAAAATATGAACATAATATCAATTTTCCAGTGTTCTACAACAACCATGCTTTGGAAATTTGTTTTCCGGTGGCAACTTAAAATCTTGAACCAGATCAGAGAGTGTTTCAGTATATTTTTCATTCGTTTTATTACTAAAATTAGATTGGTGCCCTGAACGGCTTGCGGTCCAAATGTGATTATGTTGTGAGCCGCTGACAGTGGCTTGCGGTAGTTAATGTGTTAAGGATTGACCAAACCATAGCCAATAATTCACGGTCTAGGACCGAGTAATTCTTCTCTGCGGCATTTAATTTTCGAGAAATATACATCACAGGATGCAGAGTTCCAGAGTACTCTTGCATTAGTGCTGCTCCAATCCCTGTGGATGAAGCGTCACTACGAAGAATAAATGTCTTATCCTTAGAAGGCAATACTAGGATAGGTGATGTAGAAAACATAGTTTTAACCTTATCCAAAGAGGATTGACATTCTTGAGTCCAATGGACTACATTAGGAGACCCTTTCTTTAGCAAGGAAGAAAGAGGTGACATAATGGAGGACAGATTCGGAATGAATCGTCCATAAAATTGTATTAGACCTAAGAGACTTCGCACTTGCTTTTTAGTCTTAGGAATAGAAATGGTAAGTATCTTACTTGTATTATGGTCCTCTGTTTTTAGGAAACCATGACCAACACGGTGACCTAAGAAAGATATTTCGCTAAAACCAATACAAGCTTTAGATGGTTTCGCTGTCAGGTTATGCTCGCGTAAGATAGACAGTAGTTCATTTATCCCATTATAGGGATCGTTCCAAGTATCACTGAAAAGACAGATGTCATCAAGATATGCAATGACATCTGAGCGATGAGATAGGATTCGACGCATCATGCGTACGAATGTTGCAGGGGCGTTCATAAGGCCGAAAGGCATACAATTCCATTGGAATATACCCCTAGGTGTCGAAAAAGCAGTAAACGGTTTGGCGTGTTCGGATAATGGAACTTGCCAATATCCCTTAGACAAATCGAGTTTAGTAAAGAAATGAGAATTCGATAGTCTGGTAAGTAGCTCTTCAAGTAAAGGCATAGGTTCAGCATCAAATTTTGTCACTTGATTCAATTTGCGATAATCAACGCAAAGACGTATGTTGTTGTCTTTTTTTCGCACGATAACCATCGGTGAAGAATATGCTGATGTGGATGGTTCAATAATTTTTAACTCTATCATTTCATCCAACTCTTTTTCTACCTGTGCTTGAAAATGTATCGGGATAGGATACGGTCTGACTCTTATAGGATTATGGTCAGTAAGAATAATGTCATGTTGAATGACATCAGTTTGACCAGGAATGTCAGTAAGGACATCCTGAAATTGTTCTAACATAGTAGAAACTTGTTTCTGTTCTCCTGGAGATAATTCGGGAGAAATCGCAACATCTTTCCATGATTCATTAGAGTGAAGCGGAATCATTGGAAAAGGTAGATTTACATCCGAGAAACTCGTTTCCTCATCCTGTATTACTGACAGTGATGAGTAATGTCCATGTTGGACTGGAAAATCGTCCGTTGCCTGGAAAACAGGTTGTAAATAATCCGGACGTTCATGGAATTCCGTGAGCATGTTGATGTGGAAGGTTTTATGCTTCCCGTCAATATCGACGATATAGTCAACATCGGAAACTTTTGATATATCATACGGACCTTTCCAAGAAATAAGAAGTGTTTTCTCTACAAGGTAGCAGGACCAATACTTTGTCACCTGGACAGAGTTGTCGCAAGCGTCTGGTCTTATTGGCAAATTGCCTTGCCTTCTGTTTCGCAAATTCAGAAGAAGCAGTTGCCAATTTGCATGCTTCAATAATCTTGTGTCTAAGTGCAATGACATATTCATAAGAGGATTTTTTGTCATCGACAATATTATCAGCAGTTATGAGATCATGAAGTAAGGACATAGGACCTCGCAGTTTCGCGCCGAAGACAAGTTCAAAAGGAGAAAATCCTGTATGTTCGTTGGCGACCTCTATATGCAAAGAGAGCCGCGGGTAAAACCCTGTCCCAATCCTGAGGATGATCCTCAGTTATCTTACCTAGTAGGTTTTTCAGAGTTCTATTCAGACGTTCCACCATCCCATTGGACATAGGATGATAAATACTACTCAGAGATCTCTCTATCTTTAGAGTCGACATCACTTGATTCATGGTATCCGATATAAGTTGGCTACCATGGTCTGATAATATTTCTGCTGGAAATCCCAGACGAGAAAATATTAACCAAAGAGCATCTGCAATATCAGCAGTAGTTATGCTCTTTAGAGGAACAGCCTCTGGCCAACGTGTGCACATATCCACACACGTCAAAATAAATTGGTGTCCTCTAGCAGACTTTATCTTAAATGGACCAATGATGTCTATCGCCATTTTTTGAAATGGTCGAATGGGAATGTCTGCAGCCTGAATAGGTGCAGCATGGCGTGGACCTCTGGATTTAACCTCTTGACATACTTTACAAGATCGACAATAGATTCGTATGTCCTTATTCACAGCAGGCCAAAAGAAAGATGCAAGAACTCTAGATTTAGTACGAGAAAAACCCATATGTCCAGCACACTGAGAATCATGAGCGTGCTGTAAGATTTTAACTCTCATATTTTTGGGCACAAGAATTTGAGAATGAATGGATTTAGCGGAGTCTTGTACCATACGTACAAGTACACCATTCCTCATCGTAATCCAAGATTTACGATTTGTATCCTTATTCGGATCACCTTTTGTTGCCAGAGTAAAGAATTTCTTTAGAGTAGGATCATCTTCCTGCTGTTTTATAAAGGAAACATGCGAAATCTCCAAGAGATCACCTTGGTTCTGGTCATCATTATCTCCAGAAGGCGAAGATTGCGGCATGTTTAGAGCTTGAGCTCTAGTGACTACAGCATTTGCAGTATGCATATTATCACTTTCCCACTCGGCAATTTGTTGCGGAGTGCATTCTTTCGCACCATGAATGCGACCGACGATAAGATCAGCGATCGGATTCGGCAGCAGACATGCGTGCACATCTCCTGTAAAAAAGGGAGTAGAGATGTTGATAATGGCAGTGGAGTACTTCTCCAATGTGCCACCAAATGTTATGCATTTGATTATCTTGCCAG
Source organism: Oreohelix idahoensis (assembly GCA_024509875.1). Classification (NCBI taxonomy): domain Eukaryota; kingdom Metazoa; phylum Mollusca; class Gastropoda; order Stylommatophora; family Oreohelicidae; genus Oreohelix; species Oreohelix idahoensis. Next base: position 287,980 of record JAMPIV010002054.1, read on the forward strand.
TGGCTCGAGAAGGATCTATAAGTGACTGCCTCACTCCAATGGTTGTGCACCCGGAATCGAAAAGAATTGAGACCGGAGTACCATCTACTAGACCTCTATTCAAGACAAGAGCACCTCTTCCATCATGCGCGACTGACGCAGGAAGAGCAGGAAGAGGATGACCACAGCTTAAAGTCGAAACTGTGGTTGGCTCGAATAATGTTTTGCATTGGGAACACTGAAATGCTCTGTCAAAATCGAAAGCAGAACATCCCACACTATTAGAGTCTTTCTTATCATTGGTTTGATTACCGGCTTCGTGAAACTCTTGTTGTGCAGAGTTAGCCTGGTAATGAGATTTACCATGTCTTTTGTGTTGTGATCTACCTCGGTTATTGTTGCCTCTGTAATTATTATTCTCTCTGTTATAACCCCTATTTGGGTTTGAATCACAATATTCATGATCATAATCATCATGCTCATTATAATGAGTATCCCTGTAATGTTGGTTTTGTTGTTTCCATGAAGAACTTGGGTAGTTCCTATGGTTACTCCCTTCTCGGAAATTTCTATAATTATGGGCACCCCTCGCGTATCGAGGACTGTCAGCCCGATTCCAGTTCTTCGAAGAAGAACCCTGATTTGAGTGGTTACCTTGGTTTTGATACTTATTCCAATTAACCTTTTTATCAAATTTATTTTGAGCTCCTTGGAATTTGTGTGAGTAATTATGATTATATTCTGTTGCTGAAGCAACTGGCATACCCTCTTTAATGTTAGTGTTACTAAGAATCATGTCAGGGTGTGCCGTGGCATACTGGTCACAATATTCTTCCATTTGCTTTAATGTACTAGGTTTACGCTCATGTAAAAACTCTAGGAATGGTTTATTTACCGAAGACATGACCTTGTCTCTTAGCAATAAATCCGTAAGACCATCAAATGTTTTCTCTATTTTGGATAATTCAATCCATCGTGAGAGTGTAAGTCGTGCTTTTGAAATAAAATCTGAGAATTCTACACCTACCTCAGGTCTCATTGTTTTAAACAAAAGACGATAACCTTCTTCTGACAGCTGATATCTCTTTATCAAAGCTGCCCTAATAGCATCATAATTATCCTTGTCGGCCTCTTCAACCAAACATAACTTAGTCAGAGACTCCCCTTTTAGATTTTCAGACAACTGATTCACATACTGTGATTTGTCAACATTATGAGCTCGACAAGCACGTTCAAATCTAGAAAGCCAAAATGTTATATCATCACTGGCAGAGTTGAACGCTGGCACCTTGACCTTATAATTAAAGGGTTTACCATTACCACCAGATGCCTGATTAACATTACTCATACTTGTCAATTTCAATTTCTCTAATTCAAACTCATGTTCTCTTATTGCTTTTCTCTCTTCAGCTTCTCTATCTAATTTTTTTTGTTCAGCAGCAGCAGCAGCTTCCAATTTTTTCTGTTCTGCAGCAGCAGCAGCTTCTAATTTGTTCTGTTCTGCCACAAATCTCCTTTCCTCCACCTGCATCTGCAATTTCTTTTGTTCAGCAGCAGCATCAGCTTCTCTTTCTAATCTTTTCTCTTCAGCCAGAGCTTTTCTCTCTTCTGCAGCAGCAGCAGCTTTTCTCTCTTCTGCAGCAGCTTTTTTCTCTTCTGCAGCAGCAGCAGCTTCTCTTTCAAATCTTTTCTCTTCAGCCAGTTTTTCTCTCTTGTGCAGCAGCTTTTTTCTCTTCAGCAGCAGCTTTTCTCTCCTCTGCAGCAGCTTTTCTCTCTTCAGCAGCAGCAGCAGCTTTTTTCTCTTCTGCAGCTAATGCTTTGTCATATTGAGCAACAGCCCATTCTTCTATGTCTTTACCAGTCTTATCAAGGGATTTCCCTTGTGTAATAAAGTAATCTAATGTAGACATCCTGTCTTATTAAATCAGAAACATGAAAAAGTAAATAAATTACCTTATTTCACTTTCATGGGAGACAAGTCTATACTATAGACTTAGTCTTAGTGAAAAACTTGTATGGTTACTTGAGTACCTGTGGAAAACAATATCTGTATATCCCAAACACTGTGGGAGACAAGCCTTACAAAGGTCTTGTATACTTCTTTAATGTAATCAATGATCACTTGAGTACCTGTGGAAAATAATATTTTCTATCCCAATCACTGTGGGAGACAAACCTTACAAAGGTCTTGTACACTTTCTTAGTGTAATCAAGGATCATAAGTACTGGTCTGTACTATAATATAAATATATTCAAATATACCTTATATATTATTTGTCAACCAAAGACATTAACAAGGACCAACAAGAAAAGACAATATGAAAATTATTGCAGGAATCAAATTAAATCAAAATAGAAAAAATGAAAAAAATGATCACAGAATCTGTGATGATAACCACAATGAAATCAACAAGACAAATAACGCCACAGTGTATAAACATAAGGGTGTAAAGAACTGAAATGAAAGGAAAGATGAGACCTACAATTATACAAACAAATCAAACAAAACTAAAGAACATAGAAATATTACAAAAACAACAAGAATACAGTCTTCACAACTAACAAATATTTGCAAACAATGTTGCATGCAAATTTCAATTAAGAAATTTGCTCCCTATAGAACGCTAGAGCAAGACCAATGTCACTTGTTATTTCCTGTTCTAGTCACCTCCCATCCAGGCCCGCAGAATACAAACTAACTTAACACACAACAAATAACATATAAACATAAATACATGTAAACCTTAATAGCATAATGTATTGTGGATAGAATGTGATGCTGGTATAGTGTTGTAACAATAACTTGCCACTTTTAATGAACAATTAAATAATAGATTTATTTTCTACACTATTACAATGTTCAATTTTTTTTTGAGCATATGAAGATCCAACGATGAAATATGCACTTTATGTTCAACAACACTGTGATTCTTCTGTACAGGATCAACAATCACTTCTCTCTTCTGTACGATGAGAAATGTCAACAGTACTGCTCCAGATATTTTCTACACTTGATACAAATGTCCTGTGTAATACCGTCTGTACAGCGAAAAACTGTCAACAAGCGCTGACCTAGATACAGCATCCGATCGATAATACAGGTCAAGCTGACATCGACTGCCCCGTTGTAAATTGTACACTGGTGTTCATGCGTGTCGTATGTGGCGTCAGGGATGGTCTGGTTATCATAACCCCAGGAATCTGGTTCACCACTGTAGAGTGTCAGCGTGGAGCTGCCGGGGACAGTTTCAATAGTTTAATGAAGGCACGCAAACTGGACAGCACGGATACAGTCATGGACACATGTTGACATACATTCATTGGTTATTTGAATCGTGGATGATACATTCATGTAGTAGTGAAATATAATTCAACCCAAGGTGGTATTCACTGTTCTGGTAACTAATCGCCGTATCCTCTACTGACTGAACGCGTCAATGAGGATCGGTAAACATACAAAAGTCATTGGCCGAACCTTCAGTTCTTAAGCTGAAATATGTCCAATGTTTGTATAACACTCATAAACCACGATAGTGGGTTTTCACCTCATAACAAGATCTCGATACCACTGCCCGATAGTAGGATACATAATCTGTTCTCTTGACAGTGATCAAAAATATGATGACAGGAATATAACATGGCCGCCTTCCTGAGTTGTCGCTCACTCACTCGTAGGAAGGTAGATTTAAGCCAAAGTTAATTTATAATGTGCATATAAATAATTTCATAAAGTTTTCCATACAGCTCTACAGTAATCAAGTTAATTCACGTAGACATAACTGCTGTAGAAAGCCTGTCATCTTCGTCGATACAAAACACAACCCTAGCGACACGAAGCACAATGTTCCATCTAGGTCTAATCGACTCGAGATCATCAAAATTAGGGTCTGGCATAACTGGAGTCCGAATCACACATATGAGGAGGATCTCTGACAAATAGACTCTTGCAGAGACACAAACTTCTCCTAGAAAAACATCTATGAATCACTGTTAAACCTTAAACAGTGCCAGCCCTGGAAAAAGCACTCAGCCATTTCTTGGCGACATTATCGGAACTCTTTACAACCCAGTAGGACTATGAAAACCTGCGCTAGATTCTGGCAGAAAGAATATAGTCCGACCTGAACATACAAAGGTATACAATATACGACTGAATCTACTTGCACTAGACAAGTAGTACACATGAATTCAGGCCATAAACATAACAAGCAAAATTAATCTATTTTCTGGCCCGAACAAATAAGAACGGACATGAATACAATATCCATGCGCCGATAATATCAAGAAAGATCACTCATATAATCAAAAGTGTAAATCAATCATGAATTATCTAGCTTTACCAGAGGAAGCATTTTCATACACAAATGAATGCAAATATATATTTTCCATATTAAATAGCCATATCGTATTTTTGTAATATGTGCGTCAAAATATGCACGCAACACCAAGGCAACATGATAAGATGGATCCAGTCATACTTGCACAACAGGAGAACTAGAGTCACTCTTGATGGTCTGCAGAGCAGAAAAGTGTTGCTCTATCAGGGGGTGCCTCAAGGAGGAGTAATGTCCCTGTTGCTGTCATTTTCGACGGAGTCATCTGTCAAGTTATTTGCTTATGTTTGTATCATAAGTATAATTGTGTCTTTACCTGCGATGTCAGGTTGATTAGGGGTTGTCTTCCCTTGTTTATTCATTCATTGTGTTTGACCTTTAGGGTCAGAGGTTGACAGTTCGGCGTGGGCCTATGGGAAGGTTTTTTAAGCGGGGGTGAGATATACTTCCGGGAAGCCGGGAGGTCCTGTTTTTCTGAAGGGACCAAGAGTCCATTGTTTTTCGGGGAGAATCTTCGAAGTAACTGCTATGGCAGTTTTCCCCAGTGAATCTCTGTGCGTCGGGATGACGACAGAATTCCTTGTGTAGTTCTGAGGATTCATTTACCAGGTAATACCGACCTTTATGCATTATTACGCTTTTCGGTGGCAGAACATGTAAAGGATTACCTAGGGTGAACAGCAGTTCACGGATCCGCCATTTCAGAACTTATATATTTGTGCTCGAGGTAGCCATCCAAGACTGTTAGTCTTATATTGTCCAGAAATCCAGTGACGAAGATATATTGTGGGAGCCGCAGATTGGCGGAACTTCTATCTACAATAAGTATTACTGCAGGGTTGATGATAACCTAATTAACAGAAGTACACGGCCGACGTTAGGACGAGGCCTGTGCTTCCGGCTATTATACTACAGCCTGATATGTGCAATTGGCAGGGAGTGCCAAGTTGCACCTGTGTGTCAAGGTAACTAAGGCATCTGACGCGTTTAGTCAGAGACGCCAAGGGCGACGCTACGAACTGTCATTATTGAAGAACTTTGCTATTGACCATACACGTCTATTCTGATGTTTACTTTTTTGAATGCCAAATGTATACCTATCGATGTCAGGTCAGCATGACCTTGTTACACTGACTGTTCCTGTTGATATTATGTGTGTTCCCGTCAATAAATGTCTTGAAACATGCCTGCAGTGTCAAAGCATCCTTGATTACTGCATGTGAGAGTATGGGTTGCAGGATCTACATCTATACGAGCCTAAACACATTCGCGTCTTCATTCGCACCCACACTCAACTCATCATACGCTCGCACTACACATCTAACAACATGTAAACTGTCTTGGGCCAGTGATCACCTCAACAAGAAAAAAAAGACAGTTACATTTCTGGTGGCCAATGTGGGGACATTTCTGGTGGACCAGTTACGTGGGCTCTTATGATACATTTCTTGTCGCCAATGTGGCCTAGAAACTTACATTTCTGATGGACCAGATCTGTGGGTTTAAAAAGAACAGAGCGAGCATTTGACATTATTGTTGACATTTATGGATCCAGAAATTTACATTCCTGGTTGGCTGTTACATGTATGATGTCTCCAGTTTTGTCGAGAAAGTTACAAGAAGGACAAGTACACATTACACTTCTGATCTGTGGGTCTAAGCTACACATGGGACAGCCGTAACACACAGTGCTAATTCTACATTTGCAAGTTTTGGCTACAACAGGACAGATATAGGTCATCAACGGTTGACACAAATAAACAGTACGAGCATTTATATTATAATGCTACATAAAGCATAACAAGACAAGTACTGAAGTGAACTACTAGGCATTTGCTACGTGGACCATAACTGCAAAGAAGGCGGGTTCCTATTGTAAACAGTACTGCGGGTTGTTACACGTTTCATTCAACAACAGACTTTTCTAGGTCAGAGTATTCAAGCTACATTGTTGGAGGTCAAGTGTCTGTAAACAGTACGTGAAATTGTAAACATTCAATGTGCAAGCCCTAATTTGAGAAGGTCATAGTAACTTTGGTTCGTGAATACCACTTTATGTTACAGTGGATTTGACGTTCAGTGCGCGTTTGACATTTCGTTTCTGTGTTCGCAAGGAGCAAGAAATTTATTTTAGTTTCAGCTGTGACTGAACTTGTTCTGCAACACATTGAAATTGATTGCTATATGTTTATGTCACTTCTACTGTTTTGTGTATTTTTCTGCGGGTTTTTCGGTTGGTGGGTCTTACGGTAAATATGCCACTTGATCGAGGCTTACTGTAAGCGGTCTGTAGGTGCAAATTTTCTTAATTTGGAAATTTGCTAGTGACAATTGGTCGCTATTGATGTTAGCTGTGATGTAATTGTACTTAACGTTGTTTTTGTAATATTTTGTCTGTTTTTCAGTTTTGATTGTCGATTTGTTTTGTTTGTATTCTGTAGGTCTCTCCTTTCTTGTGTATTTCTCTACACATTTTTGGTTAAAACAGTGTTGCCATTTGTATTGTTTTGTATTTTTGTCTTTGTATTTTTTTTTGGTTGTACTACATTACTGTCATGCACAGTCTACATACACATACTTGGTCATGTTTTGATATTATTGATAAGGTAGACTCTTCATATAGAGTTTGTTAAATAATATTATATAAGATATTTATACAAGTTCTTTGATAAAAGACTTGTTATCTACAAAGATTGAGACAGTAAAATAAAGTGAAGTGAGTATACAAGTCTAGCATTTCAGACTTGTCTCCCATTGAAGTGGGATAAGGTAATTTATTTAATTTTTTTTTCAGGTTTCTGATCTCATTAGACAGAATGTCTACATTGGATTTCTTCATCCAGCAAGGGTTGACCCTTGGTAAGTCTGGTAAAGAATTGGAAGAATATTCATCTGCTCAATTCGCCATTGCATTAAAGTCAGAAGAAAAGAAACAAAAAGAGGAAATTAAATTGAAAGCAGAAGCTGAACTAAAGAAGCTAGAAGCTGAGAATAGAAGATTAGAACTTGAAGAAAGAAGGTATCAAAGAGAGGCTGAGGAGAGAAAAGCTCAAGCTGCTGCTGAGGAGAGGAAAGCTCAAGCTGCAGCTGATGAAAGAAAATTCCAGATGGAAATGGAAGACAAAAAACTTCAAGCTGCTGCAGAGGAAAAAAAACTTCAAGCTGCTGCAGAGGAAAAAAAAACTTCAAGCTGCTGCTGAGGCTGAAATTAGAAAAAATGGAACATGAGGAAAGAAAACAGAAGATGGAACTTGATGAAAAAACTCGCAATTTTGGAGTTAGAGAAATTGAAATTGGCGAGTACGGGTGCTCAGCAAACAACTTCGAGTACGACAAAGGAGTTTGTTAGTAGGATTAAATTGCCTCATTTCAATCCTTTAAAGGATGACGTAGCAGATTATCTAGATAGATTCCAATTTTTGTGCGATACGCATAACATAAAAAAGGAAAAATATGTTGAACAACTGATGCCATTTTTTACAGGTGACACAGTGACTACTCTTATGACAATAGACGAACATGAGAGGACTAATTATGATGTTGTCAGGGCAGCATTACTAAAGAAATACCAATTAAAACAAGAAGACTATCGTCTTCGTTTTAGGACAATGTTGCCAGAAAATGGAGTAGATTTCTCTGATTTTGTTACAAAGATACGTCGTACATTTACACGATGGGTTGAGTTGTCTCAGATTGAGAAAACATATGAAGGTCTAATGGACTTATTATTGCGAGATAAGGTTTTGTCATCTGTTAATGATTCTTTTCTTGCATTCCTTCATGAGCGTAAGCCTAAAAACTTAAAAGAAATGGAGGAATACTGTTGTCAGTATGCCACAGCACATCCCCATGCTACAGTTAGCAATTCTAAAGTGAAAGAAGGGTTGCCAGCTGCTTCGGCAACACCATATGGCCCTAATTTCAGAAAAAAATTTCAGGGTGCTCAACAAAATTGGAATAGGGGAAGTAATCAAAATTACACTCAGAAGCGGAGTAATCCAACACATGATGGTTCTTCGTCTATGCAGTGGAGACAAGATGGTAGTTCTCGTAATTTTAGTGGTAATAATTTGAGACACTTTCGTAAAGGCTATCCAAATAATAACTATTCAAATTTTCGAGGTAATCATTCTCGACGTCAAGATTATGACGATGGTGAATTTAGAAACCGGGATTCAAACCGGAATGATGATTACAATAGGCAATATGATAACAATTACAGGGGAAATGATAGTCGAAATAATTACAGGGGAAATGATAATCGAGGTAGACCTAGGTTTAACAAAAAAAGACCTTACCAACAGGCAAACTCTGCGCAACAAGAGTTTGATGGAGTCTGTAATACAGTAAATGATAGTGGTAACTCTAGGGCTATCACTGGTTGTGCTTTCGATTTTGGGAGAGCAACTGAATGCCCCCAATGCTTAACATTGTTTGACTCATCAACTGTATCTACGCTAAGTTGTGGTCACCCTCTTCCTGCTCTACCTGCTACAGTTGCGCATGATGGGAGAGGATCTCTCATCTTACATAAAGGTCTAATAAATGATAGGCTAGTCTCAGTACTTTTCGATTCGGGATGTACTACCGTCGGGGTTAAGGAGTCTCTGATAGATCCTTGCTGTGCCACGGGAAAAACAATCAAATGTGTTACATTTGGTGGTACTATGGAAAGCTATCCTACTGCTATTATTAGGATTGACACTCCTTTCTTCACAGGAGATGTCCATGCATGTCTTCTTCCTAATCCTATTGCGGATCTTATAATCGGTCGTATTCATGGGGTTAAGGAATGCACCCCGCAACAAATTTCTAGTTGGGAAGAAAAAAAACATTCAAACGGTCAATGCAGTGGTGACAAGAGCTCAAGCTCTTAATCCCCCAACTTCATCTTATAATAGTAATGAAGTTGATAGCCAAGACGAGCACTTGGTGATTTCCCATGACTCGTTTGTTAAACGTCAAGAAGAGGATCCTTCTTTGAAGAAATACTTCCTTCTTGCAAAGAAAGGGGATCCCAATCAAAATACGAATCACAAATCGTATATCACTATGAAGAATGGTATATTGGTACGAATGGTACAACACTCGGACAAGTCTATGCACTCGCAAATTCTTGTGCCTAAGTGTATGAGAGCCTTAATTCTTCGGCATGCACACGATTCTCAGTGTGCGGGACACATGGGTTTTTCCAGAACTAAAACTAGAGTCCTTGCGTCATTCTTTTGGCCATTCGTGAATAAAGACATCCGAATTTATTGCCGATCTTGCAAAATTTGTCAAGAGGTCAAGTCTAGGGGTCCGAGACATGCTGCTCCTATTCAGGCTGCAGATATTCCGATTCGGCCGTTTCAGAAAATGGCTATAGACATCATTGGTCCGTTCAAAATTAAGTCAGCCAGAGGACACCAATTTATCCTCACTTGCGTGGACATGTGCACGCGTTGGCCAGAGGCTATTCCTCTGAAGAGCATATCAACTGTCGATATCGCTGATGCTCTTTGGCTCGTATTTTCTCGTCTGGGATTCCCCGGAGAAATACTGTCGGATCACGGCACTCAGTTAATTTCGGACGTTATGTCTCAGGTAATGGCTACGCTAGACATTAAAAGGTCTCTCAGTAGTATTTATCATCCAATGTCCAATGGATTGGTAGAACGTCTTAACAGGACACTAAAGAACTTACTTGGCAAGATAACGGAGGATCATCCTGAAGATTGGGACAGGGTTTTACCTGCAGTCCTCTTTGCCTATAGAGAGGTTCCCAACGAGCATACAGGGTTTTCTCCTTTCGAACTTGTCTTTGGCGCGCAACCGCGCGGGCCAATGTCCTTGTTACACGATTTGATAACTTCCGATAATATTGACGATGATACACAATCGTCATATGAATATGTTATAGCTCTTAGAGAAAAGATTATCGAATCGTGCAGGTTAGCAACTTCATCTTCCGAATTTGCGAAAGAAAAAGCTAGGCGATTTGCTAATAAGAAAAGACGCCTACGTCAACTTTGTCCTGGAGACAAAGCATATGTCTTACTGCCCTCAAGAGAGAATAGACTTCTCATTTCTTGGAAGGGTCCATACACTATAGTCTCGAAAATTTCTGATGTCGACTATATTGTCGATGTGGATGGAAGGCATAAAACCTTCCATATAAATATGTTAACAGAGTTTATTGAACGTCCAGACTATTTACAGCCTATTTTCCAGGCGACGGACGACTCTCCAGTTCAACATGGTCACATCTCATCCCTGTCCGTTATACAGGATGAGGAAACTATTTTTTCTGACGTGAACTTACCTCTTCCTACGATTCCACTTATTTCAACGGAATCGTGGAGAGACAGTTACAGTCTCTTCTAACTTGTCTTTTGAGGAACAACGTCAAGTATCCTCTACGTTACAATCATATCAGGATGTCCTTACCGACATTCCTGGACACACAGATGTCATAGAACATGACATCATACTTACTGATCGTAATCCGATCAGAGTAAGACCATACCCAATACCTATTCATTTTCAAGCACAAGTCGAGAAAGAATTGGATGAAATGATTCAACTACAAATAATTGAACCATCCACTTCAGCTTATTCTTCGTCGATAGTTATTGTTCGAAAGAAAGACAATAACATACGTCTTTGCGTTGATTATCGCAAATTAAATCAAGTTACGAAGTTCGATGCTGAACCTATGCCGTTATTAGATGATCTACTTATTAGACTTTCTAAAGCTAAATTCTTTACTAAACTAGACTTGTCGAAAGGTTATTGGCAAGTCCCATTGACGGAACACGCCAAACCTCTCACTGCTTTTTCGACACCTAGGGGTCTGTTTCAATGGAATTTTATGCCTTTCGGGCTTATGAACGCCCCAGCGACTTTCGTGCGCATGATGCGACGAATTCTATCAGATCGTGCAGATGTCATTGCATATTTAGACGACATCTGTCTTTTCAGCGATACTTGGGAAGAACACTATGTGGGTCTGAAGGAATTGCTATCTACTCTACGTGAGCATAGTTTGACTGCTAAACCCTCTAAAGCTTTTGTTGGGTTTAGTGAAATTTCCTTCCTAGGTCATCGAGTTGGTCATGGTCTGTTGAAGACAGAGGACCAAAACATTTCAAAGATATTAAATATCTCGGTTCCGAAGACAAAAAAGCAAGTGCGTAGTCTCTTGGGATTGATACAATTCTATGGAAGATTCATTGAGAATCTGTCCTCCATTATGGCACCACTTTCAACGTTATTGAAAAAAGGTTCTCCTAATATGGTGCGTTGGTCCCAAGAATGCCAATCTTCATTGGATCAGGTTAAGAATTTGTTCTCATCTCATCCTATCCTATCTTAAGACTACCGACGATTGATAAGACTTTTGTCCTTCGTAGTGATGCCTCTTCCACTGGCATTGGAGCGGCACTAATGCAGGAATATTCAGGAACTCTGCATCCTGTAATGTATATTTCTAGGAAGCTGAATGCGGCAGAAAGGAATTACTCGGTTTTGGACCGTGAATTGTTGGCTATGGTTTGGTCCATTCTTAAGCTACAAAGGTTCCTTCTGGGCGCGCATTTCTTTATGGAAACCGACCAAAAAGCTCTTACGGCTATGCAAAGTAAGGATTTGAAGAGCTCGAGATCTACTCGTTATGCTATTGCTCTTCAGCCTTTCCATTTCACGGTGCGAGCTATCCGTGGTTCGGATAATGTGATGGCGGACATATTGTCTAGATGCCCACATGATTCCAGTTAAATCTTGTGTCCTAGTTTTTCCTGATATATTTTCAGACTTAGGTCTGTCCTTAATATCATAATATGTTGTAATACAAATGTATTTGGATGATGTTTAGATAATTTAACAAATTTCATTTTGTCCATCCATCAGTGATATGTTGCTAAAATAGCATTGACATTTGTATATTGCTATGATTATATTATTTAGTAATGTTTGATATATGATTGGTATTGCCAGCAACTTAGGTTTCTTGAATGGTATCCCTTAGTTTGTTTGGCTTAAAGGAAATATTTTCTCCTATGTTGGGAGATGATTTGTACCCTCTTCTATTGTACATGATATTAGGTTCATTGTTTGCATGAGCACAGAAGTGATACTGGTGCTATCTTGCTCATGAACATATTAAAAAAAAAAATTGCATTTTTTTTTTTTACAGGGGGGTGGTAGTAATGTTGCTGTCATTTTCGACGGAGTCATCTGTCAAGTTATTTGCTTATGTTTGTATCATAAGTATAATTGTGTCTTTACCTGCGATGTCAGGTTGATTAGGGGTTGTCTTCCCTTGTTTATTCATTCATTGTGTTTGACCTTTAGGGTCAGAGGTTGACAGTTCGGCGTGGGCCTATGGGAAGGTTTTTTAAGCGGGAGTGAGATATACTTCCGGGAAGCCGGGAGGTCCTGTTTTTCTGAAGGGACCAAGAGTCCATTGTTTTTCGGGGAGAATCTTCGAAGTAACTGCTATGGCAGTTTTCCCCAGTGAATCTCTGTGCGTCGGGATGACGACAGAATTCCTTGTGTAGTTCTGAGGATTCATTTACCAGGTAATACCGACCTTTATGCATTATTACGCTTTTCGGTGGCAGAACATGTAAAGGATTACCTAGGGTGAACAGCAGTTCACGGATCCGCCATTTCAGAACTTATATATTTGTGCTCGAGGTAGCCATCCAAGACTGTTAGTCTTATATTGTCCAGAAATCCAGTGACGAAGATATATTGTGGGAGCCGCAGATTGGCGGAACTTCTATCTACAATAAGTATTACTGCAGGGTTGATGATAACCTAATTAACAGAAGTACACGGCCGACGTTAGGACGAGGCCTGTGCTTCCGGCTATTATACTACAGCCTGATATGTGCAATTGGCAGGGAGTGCCAAGTTGCACCTGTGTGTCAAGGTAACTAAGGCATCTGACGCGTTTAGTCAGAGACGCCAAGGGCGACGCTACGAACTGTCATTATTGAAGAACTTTGCTATTGACCATACACGTCTATTCTGATGTTTACTTTTTTGAATGCCAAATGTATACCTATCGATGTCAGGTCAGCATGACCTTGTTACACTGACTGTTCCTGTTGATATTATGTGTGTTCCCGTCAATAAATGTCTTGAAACATGCCTGCAGTGTCAAAGCATCCTTGATTACTGCATGTGAGAGTATGGGTTGCAGGATCTACATCTATACGAGCCTAAACACATTCGCGTCTTCATTCGCACCCACACTCAACTCATCATACGCTCGCACTACACATCTAACAACATGTAAACTGTCTTGGGCCAGTGATCACCTCAACAAGAAAAAAAAGACAGTTACAGTCCCCAACACTCTTCCTTGTTTACATCAGTGACCTGGTGAAAGATCTCCCCGCTGGAGTGAAAGCTGCCTTATATGCAGACGACCTAGTACTCTGGTGCGCCGATGAAAACGTCACCACAGACAATTATAGAATGCAGCGGGCAGTAGACATGCTAATGTCATGGGCAGAGAAATGGATTATCACAATAAACACAGACAAAACCTCCACAACACTGTTCTCCCTCGCCCCCCAAGAACAAATCAGCTAACATACACCTAGGGGCAACCATTATCAAGGAAGAAAGCTACCCCACCTATCTTGGGGTGACATTTGACCAAAAGCTTACATGGAATAGGCATATTGAAAATGCAGTGGGAAAGGCCCGAAGACGACTAGGCATTCTCAGAAAATTAGCAGGTACCAACTGGGGAGCAAATGAACGAACTCTAATGAAGATTTATAATGGAGTAATAAGACCACACTTAGAGTTCGGCTCAGCAGCATGGTCATCAGCTGCTAAATCACATCTGCAGTCGTTGGACAAGGTGCAAAATCAAGCTCTTAGGCTCATTACAGGAGCCATGAAAACTACACCGATATCAGAGATGCAGAAAGCTGCTGGATTACAGACATTGTCCTATAGAAGAGACACAAAAAGCATGATCCAGATGGAAAAGTACAACAGTATGCCAACGCACGCAATAAAGGCAAGACTAGATGATCTGGCATTGGGACGTCTAAAACTTAGCAGCTTTGTGCATCAGGGAAAAAGACTTAAAAGACAGCATCAAGAAGACCTAAAAGACAGCATCAAGAAGACCTATCCATGAAGAAACACCGCTGAAGCCCACCCTATACCCTGTACCATGGAAACAGGTCAGCAGTGCCCTCCAAATTAATACATCAGTCAGTGGTCTCACAAGTGGATATGAGTATAGTGATCTGCAAAAACGAACTGCTACATTGAGTATGATCGAAGACAGCTATCCCGAACAATCATGGATACATGCCTATACAGATGGATCAGCAACAAATGCTGTTAGGAATGGAGATGCCGGTATCGTTATCTCATATCCTGACAACCACTATGAGACTAGGCACATTCCCACTGGTAAATTCTGTTCCAACTATACAGCTGAGGTTCAAGCTCTAGAGTCTAGAGCAAGCTGCAAATATGATTTATAACACCAACTCTGACTGTCACTAGGTAGTCATCCTCACAGATGCACTGTCTGTATTGCAAGCTCTCACGGGTGGTAAACTCCCGCATCTGAGAAATGAACTAAACAAGGTAGCTGCCAAAAAGAGAACCATACTTCAGTGGGTACCATCTCATTATGGTGTACCCGGACATGAAAAGGCAGATAAACTTGCAAAAAAGGGAGGACAATGTGAACAAGAAGCTAATGAAATCACATACTTTGAGAAAAAGAGAGCTATCCAGACTATCGGAAGAGAACAGAATCAACCCATCGACGACTACCACACTCTTGACCGGCAGGGACAGATCACCATTTTCGCCTCAGGGCAGGGCATAACAAACTGAATAAACACATGCACAAGCTACGATTGTCTGCTTCACCACTGTGCACTAGTGGATTAAACGAACAAACTGCTGAGCATGTTCTACAGGATTGTCCTCTGTACGACCAGTTAAGAAAGATATACTGGCCCAATGACTCAACCCTAAACTCAAAGCTGTATGGAGCTAAAGAGGAACTTCAGACAACGGACGAATTCATCATGAGAACTCGTCTGACGGTGTAAACATCAAAGATGCGATTGCAAGAAGAAGAAGCATTCAAAATGATTAAATCAACTTTAAATTTGGATAGATATAAGGAAAAAATTTAATAATCAATTAGGTTTTAACAGGTATTAAAAATTGAATAATTCTTTAACAAAAATTGGTCATCATCATATGATGTTAATGAGGATTAATATAAGGGGAAGTTTCACTTGGCAGCTTTTATTTGTACACTTAGCTGCTGGGGTTTCTGCTCCCGCTGGTGTTTTGGTTCTTTGCAGATAGGGGACTTGATCGCTCACATACCTGGTCAAGATTAAGAGTTGCAGCATGTTCCAAGTAGAATCATGGAGTAACTGCAAAGCTGGTCCTGCGTCTCCAAGACCCGTCTGATGATGGTGTCTAGCATCGACTTCAGGCCACTTATACCCCCACTTGTTCCAGAAATAGTACCCTCAACTGGTACCACCAACTAGTATGGCAAAAGAAGAGAAACAAATACCCTCTAAGTATGGAGTTTCCCAACACATACTTATGTGCTCCCCTCTTGTCATTCCACCTTCCCATCTACCTCAGAACTGTTACCCTCTCTGAGAATTAATCTTAATCCCAGTGGGCGAAAAACTATTTAAAATGAATAGTTTTATATTTAACTTTAGTTGAAAATGTTAACAATATAGTTTGAATATGTTTACATTTACATCAGTTGAAAAGGTTGTAAACTTTCATTACAGTTAGAGTGAATAGGTTTTTTACATTTACACTGGTTGTAAAGGTTGAAACTTTCATTACATTTAGAGTGAATATGTTTTACATTTACCCTGGTTGAAAAGGTTAATAATATAACAAGTATGTACATCATTTCTTTCATCATTCCCTCCCTGCTCCATATGGAACTTGGGACTACCTCTGCTTTTGGTTCTTTATAACAAACTTGCAATAAAACAATCAGCAGCCCTGGCAGTGGTGATTCATGAAATCATCATTCTATATGCTGGGGTTGCCAGCCTCAAATGACTTGGACATCCACTAGCAATTTTCACATTAATATTCACATTTCAATATATACATATTAGTTCACATGTTAATAATGAAAAAATATAGAGTTCAAAATGTACAACTTACGCCAATCTTTAGGCTCACAAACTGCTGGCTCAGAGAAATAAAGGCACTTGTAGAGGCCTCTTACACTTGGTCTGGGGTGTTGTTACTTTAGCAATAAGTTCTCACTTTTGACTCTGTTATAGTTTCCTCAGATTCTGGTTTTCCGTGTTAAAATGGTAGCGTTTTCCTGGGCTCTAAGTCCTCAGTGTGCTTCAACAAGGTCCAGTCTAGTACTATTCTTAACTCTGGCAAAGTCTGGTTGTCTTCTTGGCACGAGGTGAATTTTCAGTGTTCTAAACTGGCTAAAGTGTCAGGCTATATTGCACTTGTCTACTTTGTTACGATTTAGGCAGGGTCCAATCAGGAATTTGGTTGTTCCTCTATTTCGAACCCCCGCCAATCGTTTCAAAACTTGCGTGTTTTTGTGGGGTAATTCAAATTATTTCCACGTGGAAATTTCGGCGCGTTACTGCAAAGGTCTTGTCTCCCAAATATGGAATGAAAACATCCGATCCTCTCTCGGCAATACAACATCTTACTTTCATCTGAAGTAATGTCTTTGTAACAAGGTGTACAGGAAATGATTAAGTCATTCGTTTCCGCTGAGTGCATGCCGACATGTCGATAATTTATCGCGGGGCACTCCTAGGTAAACATGACCGGGCCCATCTTGGTTTTACCTGCGACTTAATCTTAGCAAAGCCGAGAAGCGCAAAACCAACATGATCAATTATCACTGAAGGGAGTGTAAAATTGATAAGAAAATAGGTAATATCTGCTTGATAGCAGATAAAGAAATGGGCGACCACGGAAATTGCAAGTAATTTAGTACACACACAAAATGTAACTAAATACTGCCGGAGAGGAAAAAGGATCGACCCAAATAATTATGTGACAATGGAACAGGAAAAAAGGGAGGCACACGAGAAAAATAAAATAACATAACAAACTAGGGACGGCTGGCAAAGAACGGCGAAGTAGTAAAGAAGAGAAGCGTACAATTAGAAAGATAGCTAAAGGTTAATAGAGCTGCTCGAAATGTTCTTCTAAACGAAATAAAAATATTAGCTGCAAGGTGGCCTTTGATATTTGAAACCATCGTTGTCAACTTGGCATGTTTACCATTTCCTTCTGTGGCAGGTTGTCTGACATATTCTGTGGACGCAGTTCCCAATAGCGGTCAAATAACCCACCCAGTGACTAGACAAACTGGCCACCGGAGTGGTTACTGTTTGCTAAAGGATACGCCGTTTAAAAAAAAAAGCGCGTAACGTGTTACGCACAGAAGCAATGAATACCACAGAGACATTACTCGAGAAGAAAACTGGATCTGTGTTTTCACCATTTTCAACTTTGTTGAAACACATAAGAGCCATCTAAAGGTGTTGTACTAATCATTTACAGTTACCTTGAGTGTATAAAATATTACTTTTGAGGGGTAAAAACCGATAAATTATGGATAAAAAAAACCAAAAAAAAAAACAACCGCATGAAGACGCAAATGAAATTTGCACTGAATATTGCAGTGATGTTAGTTAGGTTGCTTTGTGTCAGCGTCAATGGCTTTCAGGTAGTTCGGGCTGTTGTTCTCTATAGGAAAATGTCGCTCTTAAAAATACTTTTGTTAAATGTTGATGTTAGAAATATCCTGTTCCGTTTTATTTCTGGGCTGCCTGCTTGCATTCATATAGTGCTGCATAGAGGGAGAGACAGACAGATTAAAAAAAAAAAAAAAGATGAAACTGTGGTGTTTCATTCTTTTTTTAAAATCTGTCTGTCTCTGTTTTTTTGTCATACTAACATTTTTTTATATATTAAAGAACCGTTTAATTGTCTTAATGTGTGAATTATCAGTATTTCAACTTTGTCAGTATTTGTTTTAGTGTATTATTTAAACGCTTCGTGTAGTTCCCGAGCTGTGTGATGTGGCAGAGAAAGAATGGGACTACGGCTGCCATAGGTGTGTCGTACAAAGCGACTTATATGAGGTTGTGCATGCGGCTGGCAACATCATCGTGTAAAACACATTGCAACAGAAACTACCATTGTGAATACGTGATGCAGGCTTCTGGCAAAGGGACCATAAGGAGCAAAATGAAAATGACGGTGATTTTGTATTATTGTGACGAAATGGACGACCTCTATCGATCTTTGGTTCTCTCCGGCAGTATCGGTACATTAGTGGTGCTGATTTTTAATTATATGCTGTCAATTATCGCATTTTGCGTTCTTTTCTTTCTTTCTTCTTTATTTTTCTAAAAAAAAAAAAAAAAAAAAAAAAAAAAAAAAAAAAAAAATCAATCCAACAAAAACTAAGAAAAAAACAAAAAAAAAAAAAAAAACAAAAAAATTTCCTAATAAAAAAAAACAAACAATAACAAAAAAAAAAAAAAAACAAAAGAAAAAAAAAAAAAAAAAAACCAAATGGACAAACAAAACAAAAAAAAAAAAAACCGAAAAAAAAAAAAAAAAGAAAAAAAAAAAAAAAGCATTACACGTCTTTATTACACCTTGGCAAAAAAAAAAAAAAAATCCTAAATAAAAAAAAAAAAATAAATAAAAAAAAAAATAATAAATAAAAAAAAAAAGAAATTAAAAAAAAAAATAAAAGGATAAAAAAAAAAAAAAATGCAACAATATCCAAAAATAAAAAAAAAAAATAAAAAAAAAACATTAAAAAACTGGCTAAAAATGAAATACATACCCAAAAAAACATGATTTGAAATGATGGTCTTTCCTAAAAAAAAAAAAAAACAAATAGTGAATATAACCAAAAAAAACGCAGAAAAAAAAAAAAAAAAAAAAAAAAAAAAAAATAAAAAAAAAAAAAAACAAAAAAATCAACAGATAATTCAAACAAGGAAAAAAAAAAAAAAAAAAAATAAAAACAGATACAAACTTAAAAACAAAAAAAAATAAACTTAAAAATAAGAACACCGGAATACGAAACTGAAGAAACACGATTCAAGGAATCTAATGTCAAAAAAAAAGAAAAAAAACAAAAAACTGTAAAAACAAAAAATCAATTTTTTCAAAAAGA
>JAMPIV010002054.1:312500-322500 GCA_024509875.1 Oreohelix idahoensis
AAAGCCAACTGGGGCTTATTCAGGCATCAGGTGAACACGCTGCTGTCTACCCTCAAGGTACAGAACAGAGACATTAATGAAGTGGTAAAAGACTTCAACAGATGCATACTACAAGCTGCAAAAGAAACCATTCCCAAAGGATGCCGCGTAACTACATACCATACTGTCCACACACTCCAAAACGTCAGAAGCTATGACAGGCTAAAAGGACGCAGAGTCTCAGCCTTCACTTGAAACTCACAACAAATGGAAAAAGGCTGTAGCAGAGTTTCAGAGAACAAAGCTAGAAGAAAAACGGAAAAGCTGGAGAACTAAAACGGCATCGCTGAACCTTGAGAAAGACGGCAGAAAACTATGGAGAATAGTCAAGTCTCTAAATGAAGACGTTCCTCACCTAGCAACTATCACATTGGATGAAGGTGGCAAACTTTTCAGAGGAAAACAAGCTGCAGACTTGTTTGCTAGAAGATACAGTTCAGAAAGCAACTTACCCATTAACATAGATCATCAGAGAGAGATAAGAAAAGAAATACTGGCAACCATGGGACAGACAGATACTCCTGCCCCAATGAGGGAACCCATCACACTAGGAGAACTACAGAAGGCTACTTCCAAGCTTAAGTTTCAAAAGTCACCCCGCCCAGACAAAATCAGCAACGAAATGCTAGTAAATCTGAGCTCAGCAGCAAAGACAAAACTGCTTGAGATATTCAACCACAGCTGGTTGAAAGGAACGGTACCCCAAGTATGGAGAGAAGCCATCACAATACCCATACTAAAGAAAGGGAAATGTAAGACCGAGGCTGCAAGTGACCGGCCAATCAGTCTCACAAGCTGTGTTGGGAAGACTATGGAGCGAATAGTCAACCACAGATTGAAATGGTATTTAGAGTCTGAGCAGATCCTGGTGCCGGAACAAGCTGGATTTAGAGAATGCTACAGTATAGAAGACCAAGTTACTTACTTGTCTCAAGCAATAGAAGATGCCTTCCAGGAGAAGAAAAAGGTCCTAACGATCTGGGTCGACTTCAAGCAGGCCTTTGACAAGGTGTGGAAAGATGGCCTCATTGCAAAACTTAGGAGAAGTGCAATCCAAGGCAACATGATGAAATGGATCCAGTCATACTTGCATAACAGGAGAACTAGAGTCACTCTTGACGGTCTGCAGAGCAGAAAAGTGTTGCTCCATCAGGGGGTACCTCAAGGAGGAGTAATTTCCCCAACACTCTTCCTTGTTTACATCAATGACCTGGTGAAAGATCTCCCTGCAGGAGTTAAAGCTGCCTTATATGCAGATGACCTAGTACTCTGGTGCGCTGATGAAAATGTCACCACAGCAAATTATAGAATGCAGCGGCAGCAGACATGCTAGTGTCATGGGCAAGAAATGGCTTATCACAATAAACACAGACAAAACCTCCACAACACTGTTCTCCCTCGCCCCCAAGGACAAATCACTAACATACACCTAGGGACAACCGTGATCAAGGAAGAAAGCTACCCCACCTATCTTGGGGTGACATTTGACCAAAGGCTTACATGGAATAAGCATATTGAAAATGCAGAAGAAAAGGCCCGAAGACGACTAGGCATACTCAGAAAATTAGCAGGTACCAACTGGGGAGCAAATGAACGAAATCTAAAGAAGATTTATAATGGAGTAATAAGACCACACTTAGAGTTTAGCTCAGCAGCATGGTCATCAGCTGCTAACTCACATCTGCAGTCTTTGGACAAGGTGCAAAATCAAGCTCTCAGGCTCATTACAGGAGCCATGAAAACTACACCAATAACAGAGATCAGAAGGTTGCTGGATTACAGACATTGTCCCATAGAAGAGACACAAAAACCATGATCCAGATGGAAAAGTACAACAGTATGCTACTGCACCCAATGAAGGCAAGACTAGATGATCTGGCATTGGGACGTCTAAAGCGTAGCAGCTTTGTGCATCGGGGAAAAGACTTATAAGACAGCATCAAGAAGACCTATCCATGAAGACAACACCACTGAAGCCCACCCTATACCCTGTACCATGGGCGCAGGCCAGCAGTGCCCTCCAAATTAATACATCAGTCAGTGGTCTCACAAGTGGATGTGAGTATAATGATCTGCAAAAACGAACTGCTACATTGAGTATGATCCAAGAAAGCTATCCCGATCAATCATGGATACATGCCTATACAGATGGATCAGCAACTAATGCTGTTAGGAATGGAGGTGCCGGTATCTTTATCTCATATCCTGACAACCACTATGAGACTAGGCACATTCCCACTGGTAAATTCTGTTCCAACTATACAGCTGAGGTTCAAGCTCTAGAGCAAGCTGCAAATATGATTTATAACACCAACTCTGACTGCCACCAGGTAGTCATCCTCACAGATGCACTGTCTGTCCTGCAAGCTCTCAAGGTGGTAAACTCCCGCATCTGAGAAATGAACTAAACAAGGTAGCTGCCAAAAAGAGAACCATACTTCAGTGGGTACCATCTCATTGTGGTGTACCCGGAAATGAAAAGGCAGATAAACTTGCAAAAAAGGGAGGAGAATGTGAACAAGAAGATAATGAAGTCACATACTTTGAGAAAAAAAGAGCT
Source organism: Oreohelix idahoensis (assembly GCA_024509875.1). Taxonomy (NCBI): domain Eukaryota; kingdom Metazoa; phylum Mollusca; class Gastropoda; order Stylommatophora; family Oreohelicidae; genus Oreohelix; species Oreohelix idahoensis. Next base: position 315,100 of record JAMPIV010002054.1, read on the forward strand.
ATCCAGACTATCAGAAGAGAACAGAACCAACCCAAAGACGACTATCACAACTCAAAGCTATATGGGAGTTAAAGAGAACTCTCAAACATCAACCGAATTCCATCATGAGAAAGTCGTCTGACGGTGGTAATCAACAAAGATGTCGATCGCAAGAAGAATAAGAGGGAAGATACTTTATTTAGTGGCATGTGGTTGTCTCTCTGTCCCTTCCTTTCCCCTTCTTCTCCTTTTTTTTCTATTCTTTATTTCTTACATAATTCTTTATGTATAAGTGTAGCATGTGTGTGTGTAGAATATATATATATAATAATATTATAGATATCTATATATATATATATATATATATATATAATAAAAATATATATATATATATATATATATATATATATATTTAAAAAAATTTGGAAAAAGGGCGGTCTCGATCATCAACCATTATGAGTCAGTCAAGCGCTTCGATCACTGTGCCACAGAACGTCTGAATATACTCTTTTGTGTGATCTCTCACACCTTCAGCTCTCCGGCAATATTATTTCTTCATTTTTCTCTCCGATCGCTTATTATATGGCAAATTTTTTGCCCTTCCATTCATTATTTTGCTGTATGCTGAATCTAGTAGGGAAAGTCTCTAACACTCGACTCCCCTACGGAAGTATCTGCTATGGGACTATTTTTATCTAGTACATTTTTGCTTTACCACTCCTGAGACATATTTACGTTCCGCCAGGTGAACTGTGATATTATCGTAACAATACCCGTTCATTATCACCGGTCAGCGACAATACGTTTGTCGCTTTGTGTCGCCGAGCCAACCTTTGGTAATAGACGATCCTCGGTGGACAACCTTATTGTTTGTCTAAGCGGCTGGTGACCCTTTTGTTTGACAGTCTGAAGAAGGTACGAACACACCGGCGATAATGAGATAATAGTTTCACGGGTCCATCCCTGTGTTTGATTAGCGCAGATAATCTGGGTAGACATCTTGGCGGAAGACATTACGCCAGGTAATCAGTTCACACATTTGTTTGTGAGAGTGCACAAGATGTCACCGGAAGATATTACCGCATGATTATAAAGAGGTCACTCGTGGGAATATTAAATTTAATATTTTAAACACGTGGTGGATTTTTTGAATTGAACACCCCAACCCATATAGTGCGAAAAGAACTTACGATTGCATTGAGGTGAGAGCCGGAATATACAATGAACCCCATTGGTAAGTTGCCGGGAAGTACAATCTGTGATTTGAACTGGAAACTGAAAATAAAATCTACCGAACTCAGAGACACAGAACAGACAGCTTCGATCTTCAAACGAGCAACTCCCAAAAAGCCAGAAAGAGAAGGATCGGACCTAGTATTCCATATTTATAAGTGACAGATCGAAGTATTTGGGAAACTTAAAACCTTAAAAAGTAAGCCCGCCTTTATAAATACAAGACTGTAAACTTAAGGGGCCAAGACTTTAAATACAGAGACTGGAACCCTAAGAGTTCGATCATCAGTCATAAGAGAAATAATATTCCAGACCAAGTGATTCATAGAACACCGTCATAAGAGGAATTTCTCAGACGAAATTGATTCGAGCGCATATGCGTGTCCATCCGAAACCCGTGTAAGGAGATTGTGTATAACCCAAAAATTTGGGGTAAGTTGTGAACATTTCTTTTACAGATGTGAATTAACATGTTTTCTTGCTAAGTGGTTATTTATGAGGCTGGCAACCTCAACATACGAAAATAGTATATTTATAAACCAGTACAGCAAACGCTGGTGATTGTTTCTGGCTAGTCATGCGGAAAACCCGACAGCAGAGATGACCCCAGACTCCGACTGGAGCAGTAATGAGTGATGATTACATCACATGTGCCTCAAGTGTATCATATCATTTTGTGAGATTTATGTAGCTTGTTAACGTTAGTTCAGGCACAAATCATTATTCGCGCTGTTCAGACACATTTTCCCAGTTAATATCCATAATATTCATCTTTCCTGAATTGCACTGTGTATACTCAAGAATTTAATTCTTCTGAGAGATTAACATTGATGGGTGGACAACGAGAGGATGCGCCTGGTAAGCTTCTAACTAAGTGTACTTAGCAGAGGCATTTGTCTTTCTATTTTTTTTCTAAAAGTACGTGGTTACAAGTTATCAGACGGTCCGAAGTACTGAAGTTACTACGCCACTCGTGTGAGAGAAGTACATTCATCACCAAGAAGTGACGAAAACCACAGCTGCAGGACTCCCTTATAAAAGTTAAGTGCTTAAAAAAAGGCACCAGCAAAACGGACTTTTTGATAAATCCTCACCTACATCTCAGTGACGAAAAGTGTATTTACAGCAAAATTTCACCAATCTTTCCATATTTATTTTAACTGTTAAAGACTAATTCATTATTAAAATTGTTACATGTTGTTTTAAAAACTATACAATCATAGTCGCTTCAGTTTTTTTGTATGTATGAAAGCACACTTATGAGCCTTAATATTATATATATATATATATATATATATATATATATATATATATATATATATATATATATATATATATATATATATATAAATATATATATATATATATATATATATATATATATATATATATATACCTAGAAATATATTTACCTCTGAACAGAGCTATACTATTATAAGAGGAATTCGCTGAATTAACTCAGCTGGGGGCTTGAACGGGCTAAAAACCATTGTTTAAATCCTTCACAAAAGGCGTCGAACAGATATAAACTAACCATTGCTTAGCGCTATGCCGCATGGTTCTTGACCTGAATTATCTTGTGGATGCACCTTTCGGATAGAAGCGTCATTACACTTCTATCTACATATCTGCCAAGAGTAATCTTTCGGATAGAAGCGTCATTACACTTCTATCTACATATCTGCCAAGAGTAATCTTGTGCGAAGGTAAACACCTTTGACGACCCAGTTTAGATAATCTTGAGTTTTGGCCACTGTTAGACCACTACTGCAAAGCAGGGGAGGCAATCCGTGACACACTGCATGATTTAGACATAACGTGAATGAATTTCAGCTAATTATATATCATACAGAAATGCAGGAGAGGTCTGGCAGCCCTGAAAATAATGGTCGCGGCGCGTCTGGAGCAGAGATTACTATTTCTTCTTTATCATCAGCTAGTCATATCGGTCATTGTGGGCTGGGAATACTCACGCTGTCGGTAACATAATGTGAATGACTAGAATGCATTCACAATTAAAGGATGCGTATAGTCTTGGGCTGTACACGGGATACCCCAATTGTGACAATGAGGTACATGCTTGGAGTGCTGTCAATTAGATCCAGATATGCGATGGCCCAGGCAAAAGCCTATATGCGAGTAACTACAGACAAACGCACCCCCTGCATGGAAACATGGCTGACATCAAGGGAGCAAGAATCAATTAGGGGATTTCATGGATGGCACAGGCAGAACCAACGATCAAGCAGGTGACCACAGTTGCAAATATATTCAAAGGGGAAGAGTGGAGTAAATCAGAAGAGAGCTGGATTAACTACCAGCAAGTCATCAACAGCCTTGGCAGAGAGTGTAGATCTTGGTGCAACGGGAAAGCGGAAATGGAAATTAATCAACTGATACATGATCTTGTCGGGGATAATGATACCATTGTGTATACTGATGGGTCTGTGATCCGTGGTGAGAAATCAGCGTTACGGCTTCTCTGCGAGAATAAAGGGCAGGGTCATTGCTGAACAGAGTGGAGCCTACATGACAACAACTTCCAGCATGAGAATGGAGGTTGAGGCAGTTACTGCAGCACTGAGGTGGTTATCTGAAACTCCATCGACCAGGGCAGTTATGTTGTCAGACTCTCAAGCCATGCTTAGGAAAGAACGGATGGTTGCGGCAGGAATGGACAACATCAATAGAATCCTCAAGTCTTCAAGAACTGGTGTGGATCTACTGTCCTGGTCATGCAGGGGTGTCGCAGATATAGTTGATGGTGCACTCCAATTGACGTTGAATGATAATCCAATTGTCGCATAAAGAGTTTTGTATAGTAAGGAAGATGTGTAGAAAGCACATAGACCTTTAGACACTAGTTTTCACAGAGGTGAGCTAGTGTTGAGGGAAAGAGTTAACAGAAGGGCACAGGTTGGTGTCAGTGATTATCTCACCTTTTAGACTACCAACTCTTGTATTTTTCTGGCGACGACTAACTCTTTCTTACTCAAATCTTTTTGAAGATGAACTAGTAGTAACAAGTAATACAAAGAGGGTTGAGAATGTTTTTCTGAACAGAACATATAATCTACTAAGTCAAACTCAGAATGATGGTGAGTTACAGAATGTACATAATTACTTTAATTACAGTAGAAAATAAAATCAATGTTGACATGTACTTTGAAAAAAAGAAATACTAGGAAATTTAGAACTGTCAGTGTCTTTGGTTCACATAAGAGTAAGAGGCTATTTTCCTCACGGACGAAAGTTTATTCCTATGGCTATTTCGTGGAAAAGTGAATTCTGATTTTGGTCTGGGTTTTACGTAGACTTATCTGCTTGGACTTCTCCTGGGCGTCCCAGTAGGTAGGGATTACCAACTGGAGAATTTGATTCAGTTGAGCAACAGTCCAAGAGATGACTAGGCTTTCCGTTAACCTGGTTGTGAAGTTGCGTTATGCTGTTCAGGTGCTGACGATGTGTTGACTGCTTAAATGCTGTAGACTGCTCAGGGTTGCTGACTTGTGATCACCGCTAGAGGGTTTGAGATGTAAGCATTAGTTCTCTCTGTAGCATAGAGCAACTAGGCGGTTTACTCGCAACAATTTACAGCAATCAAAATCCAGAAACTGGCTAGGATTCTGCAACTGGGCTGTGGAAGACAATACAGGCAATCACAATCTTCTGTTTTTATACAGATATATTAACTACAGCCACTCTGGACATTTCGTCTCAGAATGGTGCCTAATAATATATTTACCCGAAACCGTAACAGTCAGTCTTCCTTAAAAGCGACTGTCCGTTTGTTTACAAATTCCTGTCTAGCGGTAGTCTCACACTCAGGTCAGGTCAGTCAGGTCAACCTTTGTTATAAGCAGACGCCTGGCCGTGTGCGTTCATGCGTGACTGCATTGGAGGAATGCTATTTCATTCACTCGTCCATTGAACAACATGGTTCTTCTCTCTTTCACAACGCTTTCTTCATCACATTCCCAAAATCATTAGAATGTAGTACTTTCAGATATCAGCCAGTACTTACATCATTATAATGCATCAATAACATTCAAAATACATAAATGCAAAATAGCTATCAATCTAATGTAAAGAATTAAAACCACAATATTAAGTATTTCACACTTTACATCCATTAACTAATCCCTTAATATTAGAGTTAGCTAATTAAGCGAATACTGAGAGTTTGCTTACCGCTCAGGACTTATCCACAGCTTAAGAAATAGAACTTTAGTAGCGTTTACTCTCAATCACATATACTTGTAGATATGAGGTAAGTTGAGGCTTCTCTTCTATAAGCGTGCGTTGTCTTCCAACGGTTAAATCAGCAAGTGATCTTAAAACTCAGCATTCGTTTGCATGAAGTTAAAACATTTCTGTTCCCACGCCAAGAGTTAATTATTTCCCGTCTCTTGCTCAGGCACGTACCAAGATTTATCGTGGCGGTTTTCAGTTGACCACTGAACACGGAAATACGATACTCTGAGAACCACTGTCGTTTCGACTAAGCGAATAAATCGTATAAACATCCTTAAAGAAATCTCTTTAAGTGCCCTTTGTAGAAGAAGATAACATTTGGATAGTATGACAGCACTATTAGTGAAGACTAGAAAAACAGCTAAAGAAACGATCGCAGGTGCAAATATTTCCGTAGAGAAAACAGACAAAATGTGAAGGAAAAGAAAAGTAAGGACTTAAAAAATAACACTAGTCAACAACCAAAATGTACCAGAAATGAAAATAGCTGATCTTAACTAATTTTGGTGTGCTGAAAACGAAAATGACATTTAAAAATGTTGATTGGCTCTAGTTTTCAAGATATATGCTACTAGTTTATTTAATTACGGTCAATTTATATATATGACGCAACTGTTGTGTGCGATTGCATAATTTTTTTCTAATGACCAATAAAAACTAGAAACTAGAAGTTGATGATGCAATCCTACCTATGATTACTTCATCCTTTGTGTATAAATATCTTATCTCTGATAAAATTTTGCCATTAGTTAGTTCATTTGTCCTTATCAAAAGTATCGTAGTTAAAAATGCCTAGGACATGTGTGAACAGTGCTAATAATTTATGTTATATATGTGGTGAGGTGACATTTCTATCACAAAAACGAAATATAACTAAAGTGATTAAGAAGGCGTACAGTTTGTATTGTGGCTGCAGAATAGGAGATCAAGATAAGAGCTGGGCGCCACACATATGCTGCAATACATGTGCAGCACATCTTAAACTGTGGTTGACTGGCAAAAGGCAAGCTATGCATTACATGCAATACGTCCGGTACCACATGGCGATGACCTACCAGTTCCCAAAGTGCCAGAATCATTTTCAGCTGCTTCCACTGATGAAGAAGAGGACATTGGTGGTCTTGAACCATCAACCTCAAGCGACCCAGATTTTGAGCAAACTACATCCACTAAACCACACTTAATAACCAAATGTGAACTGAATGATCTTGTAAAGAGATCTGAATTTACCGAAGAACAAGGCGGGGCTTTTGGGTTCCAGATTGCAACAGTGGAATCTCCTGGCAGAAGATGTTACAATTTCTGTGTATAGGAACCACCAGAAGCCGCTTATTACATTCTTTTTCAAAGAAGGTGACCTTTCTACGTGCCACAACATTTCTGGTTTAATGGCAGCCCTCAAAATCAATTACATACCGGAAGAGTGGAGGCTTTTCATTGATTCATCCAAGACGAGTCTTAAATCTGTTTTGTTGAATAATGGTAATGTGTTACCGTCAATTCCAGTTGGTCACGCAGTTCATATGAAAGAAACTTATGAAAACATTAAGCAGCTTTTGAAGTGTATAAACTACGATCATCATCATTGGTCACTTTGCGGTGACTTAAAAGTGGTCGCTCTTTTGCTTGGACTACAGGGTGGATACACCAAGTACTGTTGCTTTCTCTGTGAGTGGGATAGCAGTGACCATTACATCAGAAGACATTGGCCAATCAGGCAGTCATTGCAGCCTGGCAGTAAGAACGTTGAGAACCCAGCACTTGTCGACACCAGCAAGATTTTGTTGCCACCCTTGCACATTAAGCTGGGTCTCATGAAAAACTTTGTCAAGGCAATGGAGAAAACAGATGATGCTTTCAAATACCTCATCAGAAAATTTCCAAGACTGAGTGAAGCTAAAATAAGAGAGGGAGTATTTGTTGGTCCGCAAATTC
>JAMPIV010002054.1:340000-357500 GCA_024509875.1 Oreohelix idahoensis
TTAGATTTTATTGTCTAGGGTAAATGTTAAAATTTTGTGAAGTTAATTAAATTTACACAGGATGGTTTTATAAACACTAAAGCCTAATACTAAGCTCTAATGATCAAGTAAATTAACACTGTGTTGAAATTAAAATTTACAATTTAAAAAAAAATTATTTTAAGTCCTGATTAAGTTTAATCTTATGTCAAGAGACGTATATATCATTTGATGAATTTATATCAATCAAAGAGCATATATTGAATGTATCACATGAAAAAAATTTTACATAGAATGATATAAGTGTAAAATATGTTAATATGTAATACTAAAAACTACAGAGTCTTTGGGGAAAAACTAGTACTGGATGACGGTACCGTTGTGGTATCATCATGCCAGTCCTTGTTATACTGTTCATTGTTTTTTTTAACAGGTAAACTGGTGGCAAAGTTTGTTTTTAAATACAGTGGTTTTAAATTTAATTAGGATCTTGATGAATCCGCAGCAGCCAGGTCTTCATACTTAACTGGCCTGTGTCGATTGTAGTCAAGATGTTCACATTGGCCCACTCCTCTCACAGTTGCTGAGGTAAAATGATTGGCTACTCCTCACAGTTGGCTGAGGTAAAATAATATAGGCTTCTAGTCATCCACCGTTTGATCTCTTCAGAGCATCTGGCACTAGCACAGTGCCAGACAAAGAAACTCAGAAACCCACAAAATTAGGCCATGTGTTAACACACTGCCTACTTCACCACCCTTGTTTACAAACAATGAAATATATAATAACATAACAAGACAAGTTCATATCTCTCTGACCCACCCAGCACCTCTCTTCCAGGCTGTCACCAGTTTCCTATTCCTCTATGACTGCATTGCATCTGCAATATGTTCATTAGTCTCTTTTTCCATCTAATAAGGTGGGTGAGATGTTACCCACTGATCTCCTGAAATAAAGATCTGTAATTCTACATTCTTGGATATGTTTCCCATATTATTCATTCGCCTCTAGGCCCTGGGACTGTCGCTGGGGACCTAGAATAAGTACTCACTTGTCGTAATCATTTTTCATACCATGGCAGTATCAATCACTCAGAATTGTTAAATAAAAAGGTTAATAATTTTTCCCTTACCACAATTCAAAATGAAAACACACAGATACGTTGTACTAGCACAAACTCAGCTGAGCTGCTGACTATACTATGGCGTCCCACTTGTAATATCATATATCTTTACTGGGCGTCACAGTTCTAAGCATCAACGATCTGTTGCTGTGGACAGTCTTCAACAAATGGCACTTGCCGGCTAATTTTTGTCAACAATATCACTCTTTCGTCCAATCAGAGTACTTCCCCTCTACAGTTTAAATATTTAAACCTAAATGTCTAATTTGAGTCTAGTTTCGGTCTAGTGTGAAATGTACTTCTGTCGGTCTGTCCGTCCGAACTTGGGTTTTCCCAAAATTACACTTGGTTTTGGACCAAACTACAAAAAAAAAACTACACAAATTTTGTCTCACTTACGTATAAGATTTCTATGCTAAGTTATTTTTAGCTTCTACCCTCCTTGTCTGCCCCTTGTCCACATGTAATTTGTTTTTCTGCGTTAGTCTCAAGGACGTGTCAAAAGTAACTTTAGTGAGAAGTATGCACAAATAACTGTCTGCTCGTCTGTATTGAACAATACAGTCTTTCGTCAATATCTTCCGTGTTATCTGTCCGTCTTGGTAATTAAAAGTATATTATTATTGTGTCAACTAGTACGTAATTTTTTTCTTTTAAAACTACAAATTGCGTCTTCTAGGCTTTAGATTCAAACACGTGTGCAGACCGCATCATTTTTTCCTTTTATCTCCGTTTCTACCCCGTCTAAACGCATAGGCCGTTAGTCTTCATGTTAAAACTAGTTGGTTTTCAATGACACTAGAAAATGATGGCGTGGGCGAAGAAGTAGCAGCGTATCTTATCCAAATTTTATCCCTACATTTCATTTTAACTGTTATCTTTATAAAGGGAGGAATTTTAGCGTTGCATCACTGTATTTTCACCACAGCCCCATGATATCAAACTGTCCAGTATTTTTTTCTCTTTATCACCTCTTATGTTTTTCCTTCAATCCTTCCTGTTATCACGATATATTTCCGTTATCTTTTTTATTATAACGTGCCCTAAGAAAATGTAACACTTTCTTCTAACGTGACCAATAAACTTCCTTTGCGCACAGGCCCCTTCAGGGATATCCTCTTTACTATTTTTAGCTGTCCATGGTATTTTTAATATTCTTCTGTAAAACCACATCTCTGTGGGCTCTAGTGCTTTTCCGACTTGTTTACTAATTTCCCAAGACCCACTTAATTACACTGGCTAACAAAAAAAAAATTTTTTTTCTTTCTCTAACATTTCTATGTTTTTCTGGTCAATTTTAATGCGCTGTTTTTAAATCTGCAAACCGTTTTTCTCTATCAGGTCGGGATCTCTAGAAATACGCAATTGAAGTTTTTTTAACAACAGCATACAGTATTACAACATCATTCGTACAAGAAGTATAACAGTTATGTAGGCTTGAATTTCTTTGCAGTCGACTTTCGTCGGTGAATGGCATGTGGTACATCGCGATGAAGCAGCCAACAATAATCGGCAAGCATGGTCACACTCCACCGTCCTTGATAACGTGACTCCATTACGGCGATATCTTGATGGAATCGTTCTCCATGTTCATCGCTGACTTCGCCAAGGTTGTCAGGGAAAAAGTCAAGATGCGAATCGAGAAAATGGATTTTGAGGGACATGTTACAGCCCATAATTCTGTATGCATCTATGCACTGCTTAACAATATGCACATGGTCGACAGATTTGTGATTTCCCAGAAAGTTATCGACGATCGATTTGAATGCCATCCATGCGCGAAGTTCAACTACCATGTAACAAGTTCTCGAATTGTTTGTCTGCAATAACTTTCCTAATCTGAGGTCCTACAAAGATACCTTCCTTTATCTTTGCATCGCTAACTTGCGAAAACTTTTCTCGAAGATAAGTGATAGCTTTGCTCGTTTTATCTAACGCTTTTCCGAAATTCTTCATGAGCCCCAACTTTATATGTAACGGTGGTAAAATTATGCCGTCTTTGTTAACTAATGGCTCGTGTATTACATTTTTATGCCCGAGCTGCATACGATTCCTGATAGGCCACACCTTTCTTGCATAATGTTCCTGTCTGTTGCGGCTGTCCCATTCAAATAGGAAGCAACACAATTTAGTATACCCAGTCTGCATGCCCGTGAGAATTGCAATGACCTTTAGGTCTCCACAAATCCGCCATTGGTAGTCATTGTACTTTATTTTTGCCAAAAGTATAGCCATATTGTCATAAGTTTCTTTCATATGAACAGAGTAGGCGACTGGAATTGATGAAAATAAATTTCCGTTATGCAATAACACGGCTTTTAGACTAGTCTTGGAAGAGTCGATGAAAAGTCGCCATTCGTTGACTATGTGCTCATGACCTAGGTGCACCATTAGACCGTTTACATCTTTGCAATAGCAAATGTCATTATCCATCTCAAAGTATTGAACAAGTTCTCTGTGTCTATGACGAAATTTAGATATCGGAGTATTGGGTGCTAAAAGATTCCATTCTTTGAATCGCGAACCGAGTAATTCCGCTTGTCCTTTGGTAAGAGCGAGATCACGTATTAGATCTGAAAGGTCTGAATGGTTAATTAAGTGAACACCATCATTCACCGGTATATAATCCGAGTCAGAATTAGTTTCTAAAGCAGGTATGGTAAACTATCACTTTCTGATGGTTCATTCACGTCCAACGGATATTGTTCTGGTGGAACTGGGATCGGACACGTGATTGGATCATGAGGCACTGGTTTCGAAACCGATTCAATATTTGGATAAACCACAGACTTTCTAGTTTTAAAAGTGAAACCATGGATATTTGTCAAGCAGAAGTAACAATTAGTAGCGTGATTTGTTGGTTCACACCATATTACTGGCACTCCAAAAGGCATCGACTTATGCTTCGGTGATTTTCGTAACCAACCTGTCAATGTATTTGAACAAGTCGAACAAACTGCATTTGGCTTCCAAGATTTATTTGCATCATCAACTTTCGAATCGAAATAAAGTTCATATGCTTTCTTTAGTAATGGTGTAAAGTTTTTCTGGTGAACACGATCGGTAAAATATCCGCACACGTAACAGAACAGATCAGCCGAATTTCTACAACTTCTAGAAGCCATATTTCGCTCAGAATTATTTCAAAATACAGTAACTATTTGAAAAATAGCGTAACATATGTCATGCATCTTTTAGCAGTATAAAAAGTAGAATTATTTTGCATTTTATTAATTTTTAATAAGTTATATAGTAAAAATGAAATGGAGCAAATAACGGTTTCCCAAAAAAATATTTATTCACAAATATCTTAAGAACCCGATGTGATAGAGATAAACGGATTTCAAATTTGAAATCAGCGCAAGAAACTGACCTAAGAACACTTATTCTTATATAAGAAAGAAAAATGTTGTTTGTCAGTGTTATTTACTGCAGAAAATTGAAGGAGAAAACAACATGCACGCATCATTTAGCAGTCCCCGGCATTTTATCACGTCATTTATTGTGATGACTTCGCAGTATAAACTGAGTGCCCTTTTATGGGAGACAATTTCGTACTTTACATGCGCGAAGGTGCCAGCGCCTGAGACAGAGTAATCTATCTTTACGGTTTTTCACTTTCGTTATGGCGATAGGCGTTCTTGAAACGACCTGAAGTAACTCACTTGACTTGTATATAGTCTGTTGCTGTCAGAAGCTCTTTTTACACCGTCTGCTGCTTTAAGAAACACATAATCGGCTCTAGTTGATAGTTTCTGAGAAGTGTAAATATGAGAGTGGTTCAGGGATATAAAGGCGAGGGGGTGAGTAATATGTTGTGAGTCTGGGAGGAGAGTTGAAAGACCGCATTTTAAATAAGTTATCTTTGCGAGAGGAGGAGAACTAGAGGTAGGGGATAGTGAGGATTGAGAGAAATGAAGATGGTTACATATATGATACAACGCGTATCATATGAGGTTGCGCATGGGGATGACAACCTCATCATGTAAAAATCATGCTGCGGAAACCACTGCTGTTAGAGCATATGGGTGCTTTGATGCTTTGCAATGGGACCAGCGGCAGTGGTAATAGTGATGACTGCATGCGTCATAAGGAGCTGAGAGGGAGAAGAAAGCATATACTACTACTGTTAATATTACTATATGCTTAGTAAGAGTATACTTGTATGTATATTTGCGTTTTAAACAGGATCCGGTGTGTTTAATGAATTGAGAGTCATAAGGAAATGCAGCCAGAAGTGAGAAACGGGGAAGAAACATTGAGGAATAAGTCAGAGAAAGAAGAGATAGCTGAAATAGGCGTGAGATCATTGTTAATGAGATCAGTACTTGATGATGTTCCCCTAGAAAACTGTTCAACCACGTGTCAAGAATTATTAATGCCAGTTGCGGAAGTAGATGATTTGAGGAGAACGAACTTTATTTTCAAAGTGTTGAGAATTGGGCACGCAGGCCCGTCTGACATTCTGCCCTTCCTTTCTCTTGTCTTTTATACTGAATTAATTTATTCTCACATGCATTTTACACATCACTTTAAAGAAATTCAACGTTGTAAAGATAAAATAATAACATACTCACATTCACAGTATCTGATTATAAACATGAAATAAACTATGTTGAAAAGTACAAACATCATCATTAAACCTACATTCGATATTATATCATTTGTTCGGAAACATAATCACAGTAGGGGGCAGGTAATCAGAACTCATAAAGTATTCGAAAAGTCTACGATTGCATGAATAGGGACTGAGGTTGTTTTTTTTTTTTTTTTAGATCATGTGGAAGATAGTTCCAAAGATGAGCAGCAGAGTAAGCTAAGCTTTTCTTGAATAAGTCTAGCCTAGGCTTGGGCACTTATATTTTGTTAAGGCGTTGATTACGTCTTTCATTGTATTTGAACATTGGCCACAGATATGTTGAAGAGCTTTTTGTGACAGGATTTTGTGAACAAATTTAGCTTTGTTGAACAGAAGGCGCATTTTTAGGGGCAGTATTTTGAGATCTTTAAAAAGGGGTGGTTGAGGGGGGGGGGGGGGAGAGACAAGACGAAAGGCTTCAGGGCGGAAGGAGCGGACTTGCATAATTGGACATTCTATTAAAACCTGTCTGTCTTTCTGAATGACAACCAGGCAATTTGTAGAAGACACTGACGGTCGTAAATCCACTCACTCCTTTTTGTAATAAATGACATTTCGTGCCACTGTTTTGCTATAAAATTAGCGCAACATCCCCGTCATTATTCCTCGTTAAATTGTGTCTGCTTTTAAACCTATCATGTGATCAGTCGATAGATCCACCCTTCTGTCACAGTTTACGTCTGCCCTGTCTTTTGTGTATGTGTGTCGGTGTGTCTATCGATCAGGGTATTCTGTCCTCCAAATCTGCCCGTCTGTCTTTATTTGTGTATGTATATGTCTGTCAGATAGTTTTTTTTCTGTCAGTCTGTCTTATATCGCATATTTGATTATTTCCTCTCTTGTCTTGCTGCGTTGTGTCTGTGATATTACTGTGCTGTTTGTTTGGTGTTTATTTGTAAAGTTTACTGTATACATAGCTGCCCCGTGTAGACTCCATGGGTCCTGTCAAGAGACAAAGACTAAATAGAGCGGTACCATCAGGCATGTTATGCACGGTGACTAATATGAGGTTGTACATGAGGCTGGGAACCTCATCTTGTAAAAACAAATTGCTACAGAAATTACCTCCGCAGGAGCATGTGGATGATTCGTGCATGCTTCATGAAGAAGAGGAACCACCTAAAAGGGTGTCTCCTTGCACTACAAGGAGCGCACAAAAAAATATGATTATTTATTCTTAGTGCCTCCTTGCTCGATGTTTTATCGTATATCCTTTCAAGCCACCCTAACTTCCCCGTCGTTGTCATCGTCTTCTCACCTCTTCCTTTCTTATCGCCTCTCACCTGTTCCTTTCTTATCGTCGTCCCTCACCTCTTCCTTTCTTATCGTCGTCCCTCACCTTTTCCTTTCTTATCGCCTCTCACCTCTTCCTTTCTTATCGCCTCTCACCTCTTCCTTTCTTATCGCCTCTGACCTCTTCCTTTCCTATCGCTTATCACCTCTTCCTTTCTTATCGTCGTCCCTCACCTCTTCCTTTCTTATCGTCGTCCCTCACCACTTCCTTTCTTATCGTCGTCCCTCACCTCTTCCTTTCTTATCGCCTCTGACCTCTTCCTTTCCTATCGCTTGTCACCTCTTCCTTTCTTATCGTCGTCCCTCACCTCTTCCTTTCTTATCGTCGTCCCTCACCACTTCCTTTCTTATCGTCGTCCCTCACCTCTTCCTTTCTTATCGCCTCTCACCTGTTCCTTTCTTATCGTCGTCCCTCACCTCTTCCTTTCTTATCGTCTCTCACCTTTTCCTTTCTTATCTCCTCTCACCTCTTCCTTTCTTATCGCCTCTCACCTCTTCCTTTCTTATCGCCTCTGACCTCTTCCTTTCCTATCGCTTGTCACCTCTTCCTTTCTTATCGTCGTCCCTCACCTCTTCCTTTCTTATCGTCGTCCCTCACCACTTCCTTTCTTATCGTCGTCCCTGTGGTGAAGTGGGATGTTATAAATATTTATAGGGGATTTAGTGTACTGACTGAGATCAGCTGTGAAGGTATCTATATCTGTTAAGAGTAGTGTATTATAGATAACCTTACTTGCTACCACATATCTCTATATCTCAGTCAGAATTATTCTGGAATAGTGTGATGACTACGTTATGTGTCTAGGGTATGTGTATGATGAAGTGTAAGTCACAACAACAGACAGATAAACAATTTAATTTAATCCACTACTCTTAACAACACTGTGACACTCACATACATATAACACTCTATGAGAATATCTTAAAGAAGTCACTCGTAACTTTTCAAATAACAATATGTATTCATTACTGGCATGAATGAATATGTGTCCTGATTCAACTACAAGGGAACCAGGAATCACAATCAATTTAAATTACAAGTTATGTACAGAATGTATTTAATATGAATATTGTAGTGACATATATTATTACAAATGTTCTATGTGTGTCAGTTGTGTAGTAGTAAAATGAGGTAATACTGGTTTTGTTTTGTTCAAGCTCTGTTGGTATTTGTCATCATGACTTCAATAGTTTGTCTTTAGGGACTAGTATTGGAGATGTTCACAGTTCCTGATTTTAAGACAAGTAAATTCCCCTCTTAATGTTAATTTTACAAAGTCAGTTCAAGATGAGGGGACATAATGTTGAGCTCAGCTGGCCAAGTTAGCTTATCTGGCGTGATGGCGGCAGGAAAGGACTCCTCTGCTCGAATTCTCCTCTGGGCTCTGGAGACACCTCACTGATAGCTAAAAGGACCAAGGAGTATGCTGTCCGACACTGGATTCAGCAAAGCTCTGACTAGGTGCTGCTCAGTACCATCAAGACCACTGTCCCTGAAATCAAGAAGGATGTACCTTCTACTTCATAACTAACTTAAACTCTCTTGTTACACTGATCACAACACAGCACAAACATTGAGTTCAGAGCATTAGGCCAACTGTCAGCTTCATTTGAAATACTTTATTCCAGTATTACCCTTCTTAATGGTTACTACGCCTCTGCAATTCCAGCATTATTTCTTTCTATTCAATCATCCAGGTGTCAGTGTACTGTTTGGCCATTCCATGCCGTTTTACTTCTCTCCGACACCCTCTGTTCAGGCTGGAGCATTACAGGCTTTACCTCACGTTGGCCACTGAACTACACATATATATACAGGCATAAATCAACAATTCACATTCAATTTTCATTAAAAGATATTGAATGGTTCAAGCTTACCACAATTCATACGAATAAACACAGATACGTTGATTAGCAATGAATTCTGGCACAAACTGGCACAAATTCCCATCTGCTTATCTTCCAGGCTTTTATTTAGCCAAATATAAGCTGGCTTCAACGCACTGATGCTTTATCAATCTTATTTAAACAAGTGGTTTCGAACTAACGCTCCCAAGTGTGTATATCAGCGAGTCTGACCAATGAGCCCCGTTTCGACAAGTGTTTGAAAAAATGTTACCTTTCCCCGTTTCCCCTAACAACCAAGATAGTATTTATAGCCCGACCAATCGTGGTTAGGCTTTCATTTGTTGCGCTCCAATCAATTTGGAGTTTACATGGTAGGCTATTTCTGTAACGTAAATTTTTTTCAAACACGTTAAAAAAAAATCTTATGAGCAGAAATGATTTTATGCTGTCAGGCACCCCCAATATTTTATTTTGGGTATAATTTATTAATTCCTGGACTATTTGCGTAACGTTTTACATATTATTTGTCAGCAAGCCCTAAGGAACCCAAAAATACAAATTTAAAGGAGCTACGTGGCTGCATTCAAAATATGCAATTTCTTCTACCTCCTGTTTCGAAGATGTGCTGTCTGGGTACTGTTATGTTTTCAACCGTAAACCCATCTAATGTTATCTTTTCTAATAAGAGTTTTTTTATGATTTATAAACCTAACTCTGGGAAAGGGTAGTGTATTTTATCACTGTCCGTCTGAAAAAAAATTAGTGCATGTAGACTTACACGCGTGATGGCAGCATTTGTGTATCGCGCGACGCGTGTTGCATGCGTTCCTGATTTTCAGCCCTCCCCTCTCTCTTTATCCTTTTGTCCATCTGTTCGTTCGTTTTGGTAACGCAATATAATTAATGTTAGGATTAATTTAGGTCATTACGCAGTACGTCTCAATGTTTTTCTTAGAAATGCAGCACACGTTTCATTGAAGAAGGCGGGTAATAATACAGTAAGCTTTTATATCAACGTGAAAGCGTTACAATTTGCAGACGAAGCAGAAAACAAGGGGGATTTCGAGTACATTCTTTGTGACAGCACTGTTATTTTCCCATTGCTCTTCTCTTTATTAATTTTATTTGTTAGGCTTTATATTTACCTAATAATTTATATATGTGGATTAGAATATTTCACGACACCTCCCCTCTTAAAACAGACATTATATGTCAGTCCTTTATTCTATATACACATAGAGAAATTTATTATTATTTCTGGGGTTTACGGTGATTCTCATCACACGGATGGCGGCTTAAAAAATCCGCTCCCAAATTGGTTTTTCCAGATATATACTCAATGCTAAAATTATATGGAGCCAGAAGTAAAGACCATCGGAGTAACCTAGAGTTCTCATGCTTAGCCTGTGCTAGAAACGATAAAGGTTTGTGATCTGTTTGCAACTTAAATGCCTTCCCATATAGATAAATATTGAATTTCTTTATTGCCCATATTACTGCAAGACATTCTTTTTCGCTAGTTGAGTAGTTGATTTCAGCTTTATTCAACTTTCTGCTAGCATATGCCACTGGGCTTAATTCCCCATCCAATGCATCTGATTTCTGTAGTAGAGTTGCACCTAACCCAATATTACTTGCATCCGTCCTTACTATGAATTCTTGACTTAAGTCAGGTAATTTCAAAATGGGTTTACTTGTGAGCTTTTCCTTCAATTCTTGGTAAGTCATTTCACATTGTGGTGTCCATGTAATGCGATCTGGAAGTCCTTTACGTGTCAATTCCGTTAACGGTGCACATATGGAATTAAAGTTTTTGATATACTTCTGGTAGAAACCACATAATGAGACAAAGGATCTCACGTCCTTCTTGGTTTGTGGTCTCGGGGCTTTCTGTAGTTTTTTCTAAATTCTTTGGGTCAGGGGTCATATTTCCCTGATAAACTGTGTGTCCCAAAAATTCCAATTCTTTACATCCAACGCAACATTTGGTTGGTCGGGCTGTTAAATTTGCCTCCCTAAGTCGATCAAACAGCATGTTCAGAGAGTCAATGTGTTCCTCAAATGTTTCTGTTGCTATAAGGATATCATCCATAAAATCTGTGATACAGGGATTATTCAGAGGATCCAATAATTTTCTCATCATTCTAGAGAAGACACTAGGCGCATTCTTCAATCCAAATGGCAATCTATTAAACTCATAGTGTCCTTCTCAGGTACTAAAAGCTAGGTATGGTCTAACCTCAGGCTTTACTGGAATCTGATAGTATCCTTTACTCAGATCCACTTTTGAGAAATATTTAGCTTTATTTAGTCTGGCAAACAGCTGATTTGTATCCGGCAATGGATCCACCTGTCCTTCTGTAATAGCATTCAGTCTCCTGTAATCTATACAGAGTCTATGTTCTCCAGAGGGCTTCCTTAAGAGTACAACACCGGAACTATACGAAGACTCACTGTGCGAAATAATTCCTTCCTTCAACAGATAGTCTATCTCTTCCTTCAAAGCTTTCTCCTTAGCAAACGGAATCGAATATGGTTTCATACAGACAGGTGTGGGGTCTATCAGTTTCATATCATATTCCAATAGGTTTGTATGCCCTGGTCGGTCTGTTAACACCTCTGCATGATTATTTAGAACCTGTTGCACTCTCTCTTTCTGAGTTTTCGTTAAATGTGTACTGATTTTCACCTGTGCTGCTGTCTCACAGGGGTGTAATGGATATTCAAATGATGAAAGTGGTTCCTTTTTCATCTCCATGGCGATGGACAAGGTCAACAAGTGTGTCTCTTCCTGATGTTCTCTTTCCAAATATTTCTTCAGGAGATTCACATGATAGATTTTTTCTTTCCCCTTCTTATCTATCTTATAATTTGTTCTAGACACCTTCTCTAAAACTGTATATGGACCCTGCCATCCAATTTGTAACTTATTCTGACTCCCAGGCAAAAGAAGCAGTACTTTCTCTCCCACAGCCAAATTTCTGTCTTTCGCCTTCCTGTTATAATAGGCAGCATGTTTCTTCCTGGCTTGTTTCAAATTTTCATTGGCAAGTTTCCAGCCAGTTTTCAACCGAGTGGTCAGCTCATTCACATATTGGTATGAAGATGTAATGTTTTCCTCTGCCTTTTCATCAGTCCACGTTCTTAACAAAGCTACATATGGACCTTTAATTGTGTGGACCTATTTGTCCATGCACCGGTATGGTCTCTTCCACTCGAAGCTTTATAGTGATGATTTTTCCTCCCAGAATTATCATTCACAAAACGACCGCTACCAATTTTTCTTTTGGGGCTTTCTCCCCACTTAAAATTCTTGATGAGAGATTTCCTCTCTACATTCTCTTCCTCCAGTTTGTTTAAGTCCGATTGAGGGATTTTCGGCTTATCCTGGGGTAAGACATCTTTTTGCACTCTCCGCATAGTGGCCATTGTAAAACAGTTAAGTGAAGCTTGTCCGTGAAAAGGGGCTTCGCATTCCATTTGGTCCACTTTATCAAATCTATTTTTCTTTTTATTATCAGGCCTAATTTTGCCCCATGGCGTGTCCAGGTCCTGATCCATGTTCCCACTTGTGGGTGTTCCCTCATGTGCTATGCTACACCTTTCTACAAAATTCTCAATGTCCCATCTTGCTTTGGGCCAATAATAATTGTGAGCCACCTTTTGAATGATGGTACCTATTTTCTCATGGTCCCCATCTGGTTTCACATGTAGGCTCCTTATTAAGTCTGCCCTATATCTTTTTGGAAGAACCAGCTGTCCGTGACCTTTGGATCTAGCTCCAGTCTTCCTATACATCAACTTGTTTTTCATGTAAAAATCTCCCTTGCCTGGAGTTGTATGACAAGTTGACAATTTTCTGAAACAAGGCTTGAGTGTTTTATCCCCAGCCTGTGCCTTCCTCATCTCTTCTGGAGTGGTATCTAACATAATATCCTCCTCCTGTCTTGAGATCGACCTGACCTGAAGGGTTGCCATATACACAGGCTTCCTTCTGCAACGGTCAGTGTCATGATTGTCCATCTGACAATTTCTTACACCACCTTTTTCCTTGGTTGAAAGATTTTCTTTCATCATATTTCCTTTCATCGAATTGTGGGAATTTATTTTTATTTTCATACCGTGGCCTATCAAATTGGTGCTTACCTTTATTTTGATCCCTAGGATCAAATTTATTAAAGTTCTGTGGTGCCCTAAAGTTATCCACCTGTTTCTTTTTATTACCTGTTACCTCTGCTTGAGCTGCTTGATACCTTTCAGCAACATTTAGCAACTCACCCAGCCTCTCTGCACCTTGTTCCATGAGAAACTTTCTCAGGTCTGGAGCCATGGACTCTCTTAATTGCTCTATAAGGACCATTTCCTTAAGATCTTGGGTTTTTCCCCAGAGAAGTCCATTTCTCCAAGTATGTCTCTATTCGTGCAGAGAACTGGTGATAGGTTTCACCTGACAGTAGTTTAGCATTCCTAAATTTTTTCCTATAAAATTCTGCATTCTTTTCATACCTTAACAAAAGAGCCTGCTTTAGCATGTCATAATTTTCCTGATCACCTCTGCTCATTTTTGCAAAAACTTCATAAGCTGCCCCACGAAGTCCCTGAGATAACTTTAAGCTCCACCTTTCTCTCTCTAACCCATACGTGGTAGCTAATAGTTCATACCTATTTAGGTAGCTCTCAATATCATCGTCTTTCTCAACAAAATGATCTAAATGAAAATTCATAGCTGAGGTTGAGGCTCCTTGAGTAACCGTAGCATCAGAGGCAAAGGGACTGGCACCATTTTCAGGAGCATGGCCTTGAAACTCAAACTCCCTTAGTCGTAACTCATGTTCCCTTTGTAATCTTTTTTCTTCTGCTTCCCTTTCTGCAGCTAATTTCCTCTCTTCCCTTTCTGCGGCTAATTTCTTCTCTTCCCTTTCTGCAGCTAATTTCTTCTCTTCTCTCTGCTTCCAATTTCTTAGCCTCTTTGTCAGCCTCAATCTGCAACCTCTTAGTCTCAGCCTCAGCTTCAAACTGTAACTTCTTAATTTCCTTGTCAGCCTCTAACTTTCTTTCGGCTTCAAACCTTCTTTCTTCGCGTTCAATAAATTTGTCACATTCCGTCGTGACATAGGCAACCATAACTTGCCCATCTAATCCTAACTCTTTTGCAGTCTGAACCGCAGCAGATCGAAATTTGGCCAGGTCCGCCATTGTCTATTATGTAAATTTATACAATGTCTAACCAACAATTCAATTCAATCTCTAATGGACAACACAGGCACCGTGAGCTCAACCTTATTTAATTCCACCCAAGGATACCTTTTAATTCTTATATTCCCTGAAGTGAATTACCCCCAATATTTTTAATAGGGAAAGATTCAAAATCCCAAGAGCGAGACCCCAATATATGTGGTGAAGTGGGATGTTATAAATATTTATAGGGGACTTAGTGTACTGACTGAGATCAGCTGTGAAGGTATCTATATCTATTAAGAGTAGTGTATGATAGATAACCTTACTTGCTACCACATATCTATATATCTCAGTCAGAATTATTCTGGAATAGTGTGATGACTACGTTATGTGTCTAGGGTATGTGTATGATGAAGTGTAAGTCACAACAACAGACAGATAAACAATTTAATTTAATCCACTACTCTTAACAACACTGTGACACTCACATACATATAACACTCTATGAGAATATCTTAAAGAAGTCACTCGTAACTTTTCAAATAACAATATGTATTCATTACTGGCATGAATGAATATGTGTCCTGATTCAACTACAAGGGAACCAGGAATCACAATCAATTTAAATTACAAGTTATGTACAGAATGTATTTAATATGAATATTGTAGTGACATATATGATTACAAATGTTCTATGTGTGTCAGTTGTGTAGTAGTAAAATGAGGTAATACTGGTTTTGTTTTGTTCAAGCTCTGTTGGTATTTGTCATCATGACTTCAATAGTTTGTCTTTAGGGACTAGTATTGGAGATGTTCACAGTTCCTGATTTTAAGACAAGTAAATTCCCCTCTTAATGTTAATTTTACAAAGTCATTTCAAGATGAGGGGACATAATGTTGAGCTCAGCTGGCCAAGTTAGCTTATCTGGCGTGATGGCGGCAGGAAAGGACTCCTCTGCTCGAATTCTCCTCTGGGCTCTGGAGACACCTCACTGATAGCTAAAAGGACCAAGGAGTATGCTGTCCGACACTGGATTCAGCAAAGCTCTGAATAGGTGCTGCTCAGTACCATCAAGACCACTGTCCCTGAAATCAAGAAGGATGTACCTTCTACTTCATAACTAACTTAAACTCTCTTGTTACACTGATCACAACACAGCACAAACATTGAGTTCAGAGCATTAGGCCAACTGTCAGCTTCATTTGAAATACTTTATTCGAGTATTACCCTTCTTAATGGTTACTACGCCTCTGCACTTCCAGCATTATTTCTTTCTAGTCAATCATCCAGGTGTCAGTGTACTGTTTGGCCATTCCATGCCGTTTTACTTCTCTCCGACACCCTCTGTTCAGGCTGGAGCATTACAGGCTTTACCTCACGTTGGCCACTGAACTACACATATATATACAGGCATAAATCAACAATTCACATTCAATTTTCATTAAAAGATATTGAATGGTTCAAGCTTACCACAATTCATACGAATAAACACAGATACGTTGATTAGCAATGAATTCTGGCACAAACTGGCACAAATTCCCATCTGCTTATCTTCCAGGCTTTTATTTAGCCAAATATAAGCTGGCTTCAACGCACTGATGCTTTATCAATCTTATTTAAACAAGTGGTTTCGAACTAACGCTCCCAAGTGTGTATATCAGCGAGTCTGACCAATGAGCCCCGTTTCGACAAGTGTTTGAAAAAATGTTACCTTTCCCCGTTTCCCCTAACAACCAAGATAGTATTTATAGCCCGACCAATCGTGGTTAGGCTTTCATTTGTTGCGCTCCAATCAATTTGGAGTTTACATGGTAGGCTATTTCTGTAACGTAAATTTTTTTCAAACACGTTAAAAAAAAATCTTATGAGCAGAAATGATTTTATGCTGTCAGGCACCCCCAATATTTTATTTTGGGTATAATTTATTAATTCCTGGACTATTTGCGTAACGTTTTACATATTATTTGTCAGCAAGCCCTAAGGAACCCAAAAATACAAATTTAAAGGAGCTACGTGGCTGCATTCAAAATATGCAATTTCTTCTACCTCCTGTTTCGAAGATGTGCTGTCTGGGTACTGTTATGTTTTCAACCGTAAACCCATCTAATGTTATCTTTTCTAATAAGAGTTTTTTTATGATTTATAAACCTAACTCTGGGAAAGGGTAGTGTATTTTATCACTGTCCGTCTGAAAAAAAAATTAGTGCATGTAGACTTACACGCGTGATGGCAGCATTTGTGTATCGCGCGACGCGTGTTGCATGCGTTCCTGATTTTCAGCCCTCCCCTCTCTCTTTATCCTTTTGTCCATCTGTTCGTTCGTTTTGGTAACGTAATATAATTAATGTTAGGATTAATTTAGGTCATTACGCAGTACGTCTCAATGTTTTTCTTAGAAATGCAGCACACGTTTCATTGAAGAAGGCGGGTAATAATACAGTAAGCTTTTTATATCAACGTGAAAGCGTTACAATTTGCAGACGAAGCAGAAAACAAGGGGGATTTCGAGTACATTCTTTGTGACAGCACTGTTATTTTCCCATTGCTCTTCTCTTTATTAATTTATCGCCTCTCACCTCTTCCTTTCTTATCGTCGTCTCTCACCTCTTCCTTTCTTATCGTCGTCCCTCACCTCTTCCTTTCTTATCGTCGTCCCTCACCTCTTCCTTTCTTATCGTCGTCCCTCACCTCTTCCTTTCTTATCGTCGTCCCTCACCTCTTCCTTTCTTATCGTCGTCCCTCACCTCTTCCTTTCTTATCGTCGTCCCTCACCTCTTCCTTTCTTATCGTCCCTCACTTTTTGTGTTCCATTATTCCAACACTGTAATGTCTTCTTTCTATTCTCTTTCTCTCCGTTTATTTTCTGTGTTATCTCCATTCCTTATTGCCCCTTCTCTGCCCCGTCTCATCTTGGTCATGTACCAACTCCCCACCCTTAAATAAAGGGTAAGCCATCACGAATATCCTGTTACTTCCAGTCCAGTGCACTCTCATCACCAGCCAATTATCGTTCTGCTACTTTCTTTGGCCACAGAAGATTCCAAGAAAAGTTTAAATTTGATGGGAGAGGGAAAAAAAGCCCACACACACACGCACGTGCGCGCACACACATATTCATTTACTTGTCATGCATTCTGTGACATAGCTTCGTGTCTGTCTGTGCTTTGTGTCGCTAAACATTTCCGTCGGGAAATTGTATGATTTTCTGGAGATTTTTCGTCAGTTTTTGAAATCTTCTTGACATATATTTCTCAGTCAGTTTTACTCTGATAGCCGTGAAGTTAATGCCTGTTTTTTGTTGTTGAGGGAATGGTATTGACTTCTTCGCTATTTTCATTGCAACTTTCGCTTCACTCTCACGATTCTTTTAATCTCTTTGCTCATACCGATCTGTCTGCCTGTCTTTCTTTCTGTCTTTCTAACATACTTTCGTTCTGTC
>JAMPIV010002054.1:365000-482007 GCA_024509875.1 Oreohelix idahoensis
ATCAGAAACCCCCTGGGAACTACAAGGGACAAGTATAAAAACATTGCTTATATGCATTATAGACTGTAGTTTATTAGTTCTAATTGACGCTGTATCATGTTAAAAAATGTTTAATTCTCTTTGGTAGGCACCTTACAACCTGTTGTGGATTTCCCGGCTAGCAGATGCTGTTCTTACCTGGCAAACTGTCCACAAGAGTGTGTTCATTTCCCACTTGGCCCTTCACTGGCACTGGGTGGAAGATAAGGTTGGATGTCTGCTCACCCATGGTCAGGCGTAAGTATTGATTTTTAACATTACATTTACATATATTTTAACAAGAGTTTTCAGAACATTAAGTTTTTACTCCTGGGTCAGAAAATTTTAAGTTTTTCTTTATTTCATTGAGGAACCTTAGAATGGCATGTAGTAGTGTGTTTTATATTCTGGTAAGAAATATGTACAGGTTAGAATGTTTTACTTTTGTGGTAAGAAAGTTAGTGTTTAATGTTATTGTAAGAAAACAGTGTGCTTATTTGCATCACGCTGTGGCAAGAAATACATTTTGTTTATTAATGTTCTCATTCCAAAAATATGTCCATACATGTCATGTTCTGGTCAGTCTTGAGTCTAGCTGTATTACACCAGAAGGCATACCTAGGCCAGGAGGTGAATCATCATTTTCTTTTTTAATCCTGATGGAGCATAGAACCACCACAGCAGCTGGTCTCTGCAGGAAGCATGTACCAAAACATCCATGTGCTCTTGTTGTGGTGATGTAGCAGGTTGTTTAACTTAATAAGGGTGCTAAGCATATGCGCATCCTCATATTAGCCATCTCTTATGGCATGCATGAGGGAGCTGTGATTCTTTCTCAGCCCCCTCCTCTCTCCCCCCCTTCCCTCCCCAAACTACATGAGGAAATAAATGTGGTGTATTTGTCACGAAGTGGATTTAAGTTTAGAGTTTGTCTGAGACAAGACCCTAGTTATGAGAAAGTCTGAGAATATAGATTTTGTATGAGAAATGACAGTGAATGTGGAAAGATGAGACTTATAGCTTCAAGGGCGAGAACCGAGATTGACTCTCCCTCGCCACTTGTGACTTAATTACTAACTACTGTCTCACCACCTCTGACTACCATAAAGGAGATGAGGTGTCCACAGACACAACTATACAGACAAGCATATAAGTATAGTATAGTTATAGAGAAACTGATCCAGTGTACATTTTATAGTTTATTAAACAATAAAATGCACTCTGTGATGTCCTACACAGCTAACAACTGTACTACAAGCACTGATCCACTAACTGACTTTTTCAGTGCTAACTCAGAAGCTGTCCTCTAAGTCTTTCTATCTGACTCTCTAACTTCTCTCTCTCCTCTGCTCTGCTCAGTGTCTCTCTGACACTACTGTCTTCTGCTAAGTGGCGTCTCCGTTACGCCCCTCCTCTCATTAGCTTTCTGAAAAAGGAATGATGACCCTCTCTCCTTTCTTGACTACTGCTGCTGATGACTTTGGTATTAACCTTTAGCACGCTTGTGGTGAAGGGGGATGTTATAAATATTTATAGGGGACTTAGTGTACTGACTGAGATCAGCTGTGAAGGTATCTATATCTAATAAGAGTAGTGTATTATAGATAACCTTACTTGCTGCCACATATGTATACCTCAGTCAGAATTATTCTGGAATAGTGTGATGACTACGTTATATGTCTAGGGTATGTGTATGATGAAGTGTAAGTCATAACAACAACAGACAGTTAAACAATTTAATTTATTCCACCACACTTGACAACACTGTGACACTCACATACATAAAACACTCTACAAGGATATCTTAAAGGAGTCACTGATAACTTTTCAAATAACAATATGTATTCAGTGCTGTCATGAAGGTATATGTGTCCTGATTCAAATACAAAGGGAACCAGGAATCACAATCAATTTTAATTACAAGTTATATGTACAGAATTTATCAATATGAATCTTGTAGTGACATATATTATTAATAGTATCCTATGTGTGTCAGTTGTGTAGTGGTAATCTGAGGTAATACTGGTTTTGTTTTGTTCAAGCTCTGTTGGTATTTGTCATCATGACTTCAATAGTTTGTCTTTGTTGGAACTAGTATTGGAGATGTTCTCAGTTCCTGGCATTAAAACAATTAAATTCCCCTCTTAGTTTTATTTTACAATGTCATTTTAAGATGGGGTACATAATGTTGAGCTCCATGGCCACACTCTCTTATCTTTCGTGATGACTGCAGTAAAAGACTCCTCTGCTCGATTACTTTAATGAGTTCTGGAGCCACCCCACTGGTTGCTATATGGACCAAGGAGTATGCTGTCCACCTCTGGCTTCAGCAAAGCTCTGACCAGGTGCTGCTCAATAACTTTAAGACCACGGTCCCTGAAACAAGAAGGTTGTACCTCCTACTTCATAACCAATTTATCCTCTAGTTCTACACTGAGCACAATACGTCACAAACATTGAGTTCAGAGCGTTAGGCCAACTGTCAGCTTCATCTGAAATACTTTATACCAGTATTTTCCTCCCTAATGGTTACTACGCCTCTGCAATTCCAGCATTATTTCTTTCTAGTCAATAATCTAGGTGTCAGTGTACTGTTTGGCCATTCCATGCAGTTTTACTTTCCTCTGACACCTTCTGTTCAGGCTGGAGCTCTATAGGCTTTACATCATGTTCGCTACTGAACTACACATATATACAGACATAAATTATCAATTTACATTCAATTTTCATTAAAAGATATTGAATATTTCAAGCTTACCACAATTCATAGAAATAATAAACAGTTTCGTTGACTGGCAATGAATATAGCACAACTCCGATCTGCCGATGTCCCAGGCTTTATTTTATAAAAAATATACACTGGTGCTCAACGCACTGCTTCTTAGTAGGTTTATTACAAGATGTGGCAATGAACAGATGCTCTGAATTGAGTATATTCGCAGCTCTAACCAATGAAACCATGTCTACACATCTTTTCAAAAAAAATACTCCTTTTCACGTTTCCCCTGACAACACAAGATAGTATTTATAGCCTGACCAATCGTGTTTAGTCTTACATTTGTGGCGCTCCAATCAAATAGGAGTTAACATGGTAGGCTATTTCTGTAACGTAATGTTTTTTCAAACACGTTATAAAAAAAAATCTTATGAGCAGAAATGATTTCATGCTGTCAGGCACTATTTTATTTTGGTTATAATTTGGTAATTCCTAGACTATTTGCGTAACGTTTTACATATTCTTTGTCAGCAAACCCTAAGGAACCCAAATATACAAATTTAAAAGAGCTAAGTGGCTGCGTTCAAAATATGTGTTTTCTACCACCTCCTGTTCACTTCCATCCCCATGTGGTGTCTGGGTACTGTCATGTTTTCAAACGTAAACCCATCTAATGTCATCTTTCCTAATAAGCGTTTTCCAGGTTTTTTAAAACCTAACTCTGGGAAGGTTAGTGTTTTTATCACTGTCCGTCTGAAAAAAAGTTAGTGCATGTGGCCTTACACGCGTGATGGCAGCAATTGTGTATCGCGCGACGCGTGTTTAGTATTGCATGCTTCCTGCCTTCATTCGCCCCTCTCTCTCTCCTGCTTTATCTGTCTTTTAGTTACGCCGTGTATGGAATGAATGAAATATTAAATCTAGGTCATTGATCAGCTTGCGTATCTCAAGGTCAGTACACGTTTCATTGAAGAAAGCGGGTAATAATACAGTAGGCTTTTACTATCAACGTGAAAGCGTTACAATTGGCAGACGAAGCAGAAAACAAGGGGGATTTCGAGTACGGTCATTGTGACAGCACTGTTCTTTTACCATTTCTCTTTTCTTTATTAAATGTATTTGTTAGGCTTTATATTTACCTGATAATTTATATATGTGGATTAGAATATTCCACGACATCTCCCCCTCTTAAAACAGACATTATATGTCAGTCCTTTATTCTATATACACATAGAGAAATTTATTATTATTTCTGGAGTTTAGGGTGATTCTCATCACACGGATGGCGGCTTAAAAAATCCGCTCCCAAATTTGTTTTTCCAGATATATACTCAATGCTAAAATTATATGGAGCCAAAAGTAAGGACCATCGGAGTAACCTAGAATTCTCATGCCTAGCCTGTGCTAGAAACGATAAAGGTTTGTGATCCGTTTGCAACTTAAATGCCTTCCCATACAGATAAATATTGAATTTCTTTATTGCCCATATTACTGCAAGACATTCTTTTTCGCTAGTTGAGTAGTTGATTTCAGCTTTATTCAACTTTCTGCTAGCATATGCCACTGGGCTTAATTCCCCATCCAATGCATCTGATTTCTGTAGTAGAGTTGCACCTAACCCAATATTACTGGCATCCGTCCTTACTATGAATTCTTGACTTAAGTCAGGTAATTTCAAAATAGGTTTGCTTGTGAGCTTTTCCTTCAATTCCTGGTAAGCCATTTCACATTGTGGTGTCCATGTAATGCGATCTGGATGTCCTTTACGTGTCAAATCAGTTAACGGTGCACATATGGAATTAAAGTTTTTGATATACTTCTGGTAGAAACCACATAATGAGACAAAGGATCTCATGTCCTTCTTGGTTTGTGGTCTCGGGGCTTTCTTTAGTTTCTCTAAATTCTTTGGGTCAGGGGTCATGTTTCCCTGATAAACTGTGTGTCCCAAAAATTCCAATTCTTTACATCCCACGCAACATTTGGTTGGTCGGGCTGTTAAATTTGCTTCCCTAAGTCGATTAAACAGCATATTCAGAGAGTCAATGTGTTCCTCAAATGTTTCTGTTTCTTAGTATCCTTTACTCAGATCCACTTTTGAGAAATATTTAGCTTTATTTAGTCTGGCAAACAACTGATTTGTATCCGGCAATGGATCCACCTGTCCTTCTGTAATAGCATTCAGTCTCCTGTAATCTATACAGAGTCTATGTTCTCCAGAGGGCTTCCTTAAAAGTACAACACCGGAACTATACGAAGATTCACTGTGCGAAATAATTCCTTCCTTCAACAGATAGTCTATCTCTTCCTTCAAAGCTTTCTCCTTAGCAAACGGAATCGAATATGGTTTCATACAGACAGGTGTGGGGTCTATCAGTTTCATATCATATTCCAATAGGTTTGTATGCCCTGGTCGGTCTGTTAACACCTCTGCATGATTATTTAGAACCTGTTGCACTCTCTCTTTCTGAGTTTTCGTTAAATGTGTACTGATTTTCACCTGTGCTGCTGTCTCACAGGGGTGTAATGGATATTCAAATGATGAAAGTGGTTCCTTTTTCATCTCCATGGCGATGGACAAGGTCAACAAGTGTGTCTCTTCCTGATGTTCTCTTTCCAAATATTTCTTCAGGAGATTCACATGATAGATTTTTTCTTTCCCCTTCTTATCTATCTTATAATTTGTTCTAGACACCTTCTCTAGAACTGTATATGGACCCTGCCATCCAATTTGTAACTTATTCTGACTCCCGGGGAGAAGAAGCAGTACCTTCTCTCCCACAGCCAAATCTCTGTCTTTCGCCTTCCTGATATAATAGGCAGCATGTTTCTTCCTGGCTTGTTTCAAATTTTCATTGGCAAGTTTCCAGCCAGTTTTTAAACGAGTGGTCAGCTCATTCACATATTGGTATGAAGATGTAATGTTTTCCTCTGCCTTTTCATCAGTCCACGTTCTTAACAAAGCTACATATGGACCTTTAATTTTGTGGACCTGTTTGTCCATGCACCGGTATGGTCTCTTCCACTCGAAGCTCTATAGTGATGATTTTTCTTCCCAGAATTATCATGCATAAAACGACCGCTACCAATTTTTCTTTTGGGGCTTTCTCCCCACTTAAAATTCTTGATGAGAGATTTCCTCTCTACATCCTCTTCCTCCAGTTTGTTTAAGTCCGATTGAGGGATTGTCGGCTTATCCTGGGGTAAGACATCTGTTTGCACTCTCCGCATAGTGGCCATTGTAAAACAGTTAAGTGAAGCTTGTCCGTGAAAAGGGGCTTCCCATTCCATTTGGTCCACTTTATCAAATCTATTTTTCTTTTTATTATCAGGCCTAATTTTGCCCCGTGGCGTGTCCAGGTCCTGATCAATGTTCCCACTTGTGGGTGTTCCCTCATGTGCTATGCTACACCTTTCTACAAAATTCTCAATGTCCCATCTTGCTTTGGGCCAATAATAATTGTGAGCCACCTTTTGAATGATGGTACCTATCTTCTCATGGTCCCCATCTGGTTTCACATGTAGGCTCCTTATTAAGTCTGCCCTATATCTTTTAGGAAGTACCAGCTGTCCCTGACCTTTGGATCTAGCTCCAGTCTTCCTATACATCAACTTGTTTTTCATGTAAAAATCTCCCTTGCCTGGAGTTGTATGACAAGTTGACAATTTTCTGAAACAAGGCTTGAGTGTTTTGTCCTCAGCCTGTGCCTTCCTCATCTCATCTGGAGTGGTATTCAACATAATATCCTCCTCCTGTCTTGAGGTCGACCTGACCTGAAGGGTTGCCATATACACAGGTTTCCTTCTACAACGGTCAGTGTCATGATTGTCCATCTGACAATTCTTACACCACCTTTTTCCTTGGTTGAAAGATTTTCTTTCATCATATTTCCTTTCATCGAATTGTGGGAATTTATTTTTATTTTCATACCGTGGCCTATCATACGGGTGCTTACCTTTGTTTTGATCCCTAGGATCAAATTTATTAAAGTTCTGTGGCGCCCTAAAATTATCCACCTGTTTCTTTTTATTACCTGATACTTCTGCTTGAGCCGCCTGATACCTTTCTGCAACATTTAGCAACTCACCCAGCCTCTCTGCACCTTGTTCCATGAGAAACTTTCTCAGGTCTGGAGCCATGGACTCTCTTAATTGTTCTATAAGGACCATTTCCTTAAGATCTTGGGTTTTCCCCAGAGAAGTCCATTTCTCCAAGTACGTCTCTAACCGTGCAGAGAACTGGTGATAGGTTTCACCTGACAGTAGTTTAGCATTCCTAAATTTTTTCCTGTAAAATTCTGCGTTCTTCTCATATCTTAACAAAAGAGCCTGCTTTAGCATGTCATAATTTTCCTGATCATCTCTGTGCATTTTGGCAAAAACTTCATAAGCTGCCCCACGAAGTCCTTGAGATAACTTTAAGCTCCACCTTTCTCTCTCTAACCCATATGTGGTAGCTAATAGTTCATACCTATTTAGATAGCTCTCTATATCATCGTCTTTCTCAACAAAATGATCTAAATGAAAATTCATAGCTGAGGTTGAGGCTCCTTGGCTAGCAGTGGCATCAGAGGCAAAGGGACTGGCACCCTTTTCAGGAGCATGGCCTTGAAACTCAAACTCCCTTAGTCGTAACTCATGTTCCCTTTGTAATCTCTTCTCCTCCTTTTCTGCTTCCCTCTCTGCAGCTAATCTCTTCTCTTCTCTTTCTGCAGCTAATTTCTTCTCTTCTCTTTCTGCAGCTAATTTCTTGTCTTCTCTTTCTGCAGCTAATTTCTTGTCTTCTCTTTCTGCCTCCAATGCTTTAGCCTCTTTGTCAGCCTCAATCTGCAACCTCTTAGCCTCAGCCTCAATCTGCAACCTCTTAGTCTCAGCCTCTAATTTTCTTTCGGCCTCTTTTTCTAATCTTCTTTCTTCCCGTTCAATATATTTGTCACATTCCGCAGTGACATAAGAAATCATAATTTGCCCGTCCATTCCTAACTCTTTCGCAGTCTGTACAGCAGCAGATCGAAATTTTGCCAGGTCGGCCATTGTCTAACAGATAAATGTCTAAAATATGTAACTAAACAATTTTATCTATGACTAACTAACTTAGGACAACACAGGCACTATGAGCTCAACCTTATTTATTTTCACCCAAGGATACCTTTTAATTCTTATTATTCCCTGAAGTGAATTACCCCCAATATTTGTAATAGGGAAAGATTCCAAATCCCGAGAGCGAGACCCCAATATATGTGGTGAAGGGGGATGTTATAAATATTTATAGGGGACTTAGTGTACTGACTGAGATCAGCTGTGAAGGTATCTATATCTAATAAGAGTAGTGTATTATAGATAACCTTACTTGCTGCCACATATGTATACCTCAGTCAGAATTATTCTGGAATAGTGTGATGACTACGTTATATGTCTAGGGTATGTGTATGATGAAGTGTAAGTCATAACAACAACAGACAGTTAAACAATTTAATTTATTCCACCACACTTGACAACACTGTGACACTCACATACATAAAACACTCTACAAGGATATCTTAAAGGAGTCACTGATAACTTTTCAAATAACAATATGTATTCAGTGCTGTCATGAAGGTATATGTGTCCTGATTCAAATACAAAGGGAACCAGGAATCACAATCAATTTTAATTACAAGTTATATGTACAGAATTTATCAATATGAATCTTGTAGTGACATATATTATTAATAGTATCCTATGTGTGTCAGTTGTGTAGTGGTAATCTGAGGTAATACTGGTTTTGTTTTGTTCAAGCTCTGTTGGTATTTGTCATCATGACTTCAATAGTTTGTCTTTGTTGGAACTAGTATTGGAGATGTTCTCAGTTCCTGGCATTAAAACAATTAAATTCCCCTCTTAGTTTTATTTTACAATGTCATTTTAAGATGGGGTACATAATGTTGAGCTCCATGGCCACACTCTCTTATCTTTCGTGATGACTGCAGTAAAAGACTCCTCTGCTCGATTACTTTAATGAGTTCTGGAGCCACCCCACTGGTTGCTATATGGACCAAGGAGTATGCTGTCCACCTCTGGCTTCAGCAAAGCTCTGACCAGGTGCTGCTCAATAACTTTAAGACCACGGTCCCTGAAACAAGAAGGTTGTACCTCCTACTTCATAACCAATTTATCCTCTAGTTCTACACTGAGCACAATACGTCACAAACATTGAGTTCA
This sequence comes from Oreohelix idahoensis, assembly GCA_024509875.1. Lineage (NCBI taxonomy): Eukaryota > Metazoa > Mollusca > Gastropoda > Stylommatophora > Oreohelicidae > Oreohelix > Oreohelix idahoensis. Next base: position 373,933 of record JAMPIV010002054.1, read on the forward strand.
GAGCGTTAGGCCAACTGTCAGCTTCATCTGAAATACTTTATACCAGTATTTTCCTCCCTAATGGTTACTACGCCTCTGCAATTCCAGCATTATTTCTTTCTAGTCAATAATCTAGGTGTCAGTGTACTGTTTGGCCATTCCATGCAGTTTTACTTTCCTCCGACACCTTCTGTTCAGGCTGGAGCTCTATAGGCTTTACATCATGTTCGCTACTGAACTACACATATATACAGACATAAATTATCAATTTACATTCAATTTTCATTAAAAGATATTGAATATTTCAAGCTTACCACAATTCATAGAAATAATAAACAGTTTCGTTGACTGGCAATGAATATAGCACAACTCCGATCTGCCGATGTCCCAGGCTTTATTTTATAAAAAATATACACTGGTGCTCAACGCACTGCTTCTTAGTAGGTTTATTACAAGATGTGGCAATGAACAGACGCTCTGAATTGAGTATATTCGCAGCTCTAACCAATGAAACCATGTCTACACATCTTTTCAAAAAAAATACTCCTTTTCACGTTTCCCCTGACAACACAAGATAGTATTTATAGCCTGACCAATTGTGTTTAGTCTTACATTTGTTGCGCTCCAATCAATTTGAAGTTTACATGGTAGGCTATTTCTGTAACGTAAATTTTTTTTAAACACGTTAAAAAAAATCTTATGAGCAGAAATGATTTCATGCTGTCAGGCACCCCCACTATTTTATTTTGGTTATAATTTGGTAATTCCTAGACTATTTGCGTAACGTTTTACATATTCTTTGTCAGCAAACCCTAAGGAACCCAAATATACAAATTTAAAAGAGCTAAGTGGCTGCGTTCAAAATATGTGTTTTCTACCACCTCCTGTTCACTTCCATCCCCATGTGGTGTCTGGGTACTGTCATGTTTTCAAACGTAAACCCATCTAATGTCATCTTTCCTAATAAGCGTTTTCCAGGTTTTTTAAAACCTAACTCTGGGAAGGTTAGTGTTTTTATCACTGTCCGTCTGAAAAAAAGTTAGTGCATGTGACCTTACACGCGTGATGGCAGCAATTGTGTATCGCGCGACGCGTGTTTAGTATTGCATGCTTCCTGCCTTCATTCGCCCCTCTCTCTCTCCTGCTTTATCTGTCTTTTAGTTACGCCGTGTATGGAATGAATGAAATATTAAATCTAGGGTATTGATCAGCCTGCGTATCTCAAGGTCAGTACACGTTTCATTGAAGAAAGCGGGTAATAATACAGTAGGCTTTTACTATCAACGTGAAAGCGTTACAATTGGCAGACGAAGCAGAAAACAAGGGGGATTTCGAGTACAGTCATTGTGACAGCACTGTTCTTTTACCATTTCTCTTTTCTTTATTAAATGTATTTGTTAGGCTTTATATTTACCTGATAATTTATATATGTGGATTAGAATATTCCACGACATCTCCCCTCTTAAAACAGACATTATATGTCAGTCCTTTATTCTATATACACATAGAGAAATTTATTATTATTTCTGGAGTTTAGGGTGATTCTCATCACACGGATGGCGGCTTAAAAAATCCGCTCCCAAATTTGTTTTTCCAGATATATACTCAATGCTAAAATTATATGGAGCCAAAAGTAAGGACCATCAGAGTAACCTAGAATTCTCATGCCTAGCCTGTGCTAGAAACGATAAAGGTTTGTGATCCGTTTGCAACTTAAATGCCTTCCCATACAGATAAATATTGAATTTCTTTATTGCCCATATTACTGCAAGACATTCTTTTTCGCTAGTTGAGTAGTTGATTTCAGCTTTATTCAACTTTCTGCTAGCATATGCCACTGGGCTTAATTCCCCATCCAATGCATCTGATTTCTGTAGTAGAGTTGCACCTAACCCAATATTACTGGCATCCGTCCTTACTATGAATTCTTGACTTAAGTCAGGTAATTTCAAAATAGGTTTGCTTGTGAGCTTTTCCTTCAATTCCTGGTAAGCCATTTCACATTGTGGTGTCCATGTAATGCGATCTGGATGTCCTTTACGTGTCAAATCAGTTAACGGTGCACATATGGAATTAAAGTTTTTTTGATATACTTCTGGTAGAAACCACATAATGAGACAAAGGATCTCACGTCCTTCTTGGTTTGTGGTCTCGGGGCTTTCTTTAGTTTCTCTAAATTCTTTGGGTCAGGGGTCATGTTTCCCTGATAAACTGTGTGTCCCAAAAATTCCAATTCTTTACATCCCACGCAACATTTGGTTGGTCGGGCTGTTAAATTTGCTTCCCTAAGTCGATTAAACAGCATATTCAGAGAGTCAATGTGTTCCTCAAATGTTTCTGTTGCTATAAGGATATCATCCATGAAATTTGTTATATATGGATTATTCAGAGGGTCCAATAATTTTCTCATCATTCTAGAGAAGACACTAGGCGCATTCTTCAATCAAAATGGCAATCTATTAAACTCATAGTGTCCTTCTGAGGTACTAAAAGCTAGGTATGGTCTAACCTCAAGCTTTACTGGAATCTGATAGTATCCTTTACTCAGATCCACTTTTGAGAAATATTTAGCTTTATTTAGTCTGGCAAACAACTGATTTGTATCCGGCAATGGATCCACCTGTCCTTCTGTAATAGCATTCAGTCTCCTGTAATCTATACAGAGTCTATGTTCTCCAGAGGGCTTCCTTAAAAGTACAACAGCGGAACTATACGAAGATTCACTGTGCGAAATAATTCCTTCCTTCAACAGATAGTCTATCTCTTCCTTCAAAGCTTTCTCCTTAGCAAACGGAATCGAATATGGTTTCATACAGACAGGTGTGGGGTCTATCAGTTACATATCATATTCCAATAGGTTTGTATGCCCTGGTCGGTCTGTTAACACCTCTGCATGATTATTTAGGACCTGTTGCACTCTCTCTTTCTGAGTTTTCGTTAAATGTGTACTGATTTTCACCTGTGCTGCTGTCTCACAGGGGTGTAATGGATATTCAAATGATGAAAGTGGTTCCTTTTTCATCTCCATGGCGATGGACAAGGTCAACAAGTGTGTCTCTTCCTGATGTTCTCTTTCCAAATATTTCTTCAGGAGATTCACATGATAGATTTTTTCTTTCCCCTTCTTATCTATCTTATAATTTGTTCTAGACACCTTCTCTAGAACTGTATATGGACCCTGCCATCCAGTTTGTAACTTATTCTGACTCCCGGGGAGAAGAAGCAGTACCTTCTCTCCCACAGCCAAATCTCTGTCTTTCGCCTTCCTGATATAATAGGCAGCATGTTTCTTCCTGGCTTGTTTCAAATTTTCATTGGCAAGTTTCCAGCCAGTTTTTAAACGAGTGGTCAGCTCATTCACATATTGGTATGAAGATGTAATGTTTTCCTCTGCCTTTTCATCAGTCCACGTTCTTAACAAAGCTACATATGGACCTTTAATTTTGTGGACCTGTTTGTCCATGCACCGGTATGGTCTCTTCCACTCGAAGCTCTATAGTGATGATTTTTCTTCCCAGAATTATCATGCATAAAACGACCGCTACCAATTTTTCTTTTGGGGCTTTCTCCCCACTTAAAATTCTTGATGAGAGATTTCCTCTCTACATCCTCTTCCTCCAGTTTGTTTAAGTCCGATTGAGGGATTGTCGGCTTATCCTGGGGTAAGACATCTGTTTGCACTCTCCGCATAGTGGCCATTGTAAAACAGTTAAGTGAAGCTTGTCCGTGAAAAGGGGCTTCCCATTCCATTTGGTCCACTTTATCAAATCTATTTTTCTTTTTATTATCAGGCCTAATTTTGCCCCGTGGCGTGTCCAGGTCCTGATCAATGTTCCCACTTGTGGGTGTTCCCTCATGTGCTATGCTACACCTTTCTACAAAATTCTCAATGTCCCATCTTGCTTTGGGCCAATAATAATTGTGAGCCACCTTTTGAATGATGGTACCTATCTTCTCATGGTCCCCATCTGGTTTCACATGTAGGCTCCTTATTAAGTCTGCCCTATATCTTTTAGGAAGTACCAGCTGTCCCTGACCTTTGGATCTAGCTCCAGTCTTCCTATACATCAACTTGTTTTTTCATGTAAAAATCTCCCTTGCCTGGAGTTGTATGACAAGTTGACAATTTTCTGAAACAAGGCTTGAGTGTTTTGTCCTCAGCCTGTGCCTTCCTCATCTCATCTGGAGTGGTATTCAACATAATATCCTCCTCCTGTCTTGAGGTCGACCTGACCTGAAGGGTTGCCATATACACAGGTTTCCTTCTACAACGGTCAGTGTCATGATTGTCCATCTGACAATTCTTACACCACCTTTTTCCTTGGTTGAAAGATTTTCTTTCATCATATTTCCTTTCATCGAATTGTGGGAATTTATTTTTATTTTCATACCGTGGCCTATCATACGGGTGCTTACCTTTGTTTTGATCCCTAGGATCAAATTTATTAAAGTTCTGTGGCGCCCTAAAGTTATCCACCTGTTTCTTTTTATTACCTGTTACCTCTGCTTGAGCTCTTTCAGCAACATTTAGCAACTCACCCAGCCTCTCTGCACCTTGTTCCATGAGAAACTTTCTCAGGTCTGGAGCCATGGACTCTCTTAATTGCTCTATAAGGACCATTTCCTTAAGATCTTGGGTTTTCCCCAGAGAAGTCCATTTCTCCAAGTATGTCTCTATTCGTGCAGAGAACTGGTGATAGGTTTCACCTGACAGTAGTTTAGCATTCCTAATTTTTTTTCTATAAAATTCTGCATTCTTTTCATATCTTAACAAAAGAGCCTGCTTTAGCATGTCATAATTTTCCTGATCACTTCTGCTCATTTTTGCAAAAACTTCATAAGCTGCCCCACGAAGTCCTTGAGATAACTTTAAGCTCCACCTTTCTCTCTCTAACCCATATGTTGTAGCTAATAGTTCATACCTATTTAGATAGCTCTCTATATCATCGTCTTTCTCAACAAAATGATCTAAATGAAAATTCATAGCTGAGGTTGAGGCTCCTTGGCTAGCAGTGGCATCAGAGGCAAAGGGACTGGCACCCTTTTCAGGAGCATGGCCTTGAAACTCAAACTCCCTTAGTCGTAACTCATGTTCCCTTTGTAATCTCTTCTCCTCCTTTTCTGCTTCCCTCTCTGCAGCTAATCTCTTCTCTTCTCTTTCTGCAGCTAATTTCTTCTCTTCTCTTTCTGCAGCTAATTTCTTGTCTTCTCTTTCTGCAGCTAATTTCTTGTCTTCTCTTTCTGCCTCCAATGCTTTAGCCTCTTTGTCAGCCTCAATCTGCAACCTCTTAGCCTCAGCCTCAATCTGCAACCTCTTAGTCTCAGCCTCTAATTTTCTTTCGGCCTCTTTTTCTAATCTTCTTTCTTCCCGTTCAATATATTTGTCACATTCTGCAGTGACATAAGAAATCATAATTTGCCCGTCCATTCCTAACTCTTTCGCAGTCTGTACAGCAGCAGATCGAAATTTTGCCAGGTCGGCCATTGTCTAACAGATAAATGTCTAAAATATGTAACTAAACAATTTTATCTATGACTAACTAACTTAGGACAACACAGGCACTATGAGCTCAACCTTATTTATTTTCACCCAAGGATACCTTTTAATTCTTATTATTCCCTGAAGTGAATTACCCCCAATATTTGTAATAGGGAAAGATTCCAAATCCCGAGAGCGAGACCCCAATATATGTGGTGAAGGGGGATGTTATAAATATTTATAGGGGACTTAGTGTACTGACTGAGATCAGCTGTGAAGGTATCTATATCTAATAAGAGTAGTGTATTATAGATAACCTTACTTGCTGCCACATATGTATACCTCAGTCAGAATTATTCTGGAATAGTGTGATGACTACGTTATATGTCTAGGGTATGTGTATGATGAAGTGTAAGTCATAACAACAACAGACAGTTAAACAATTTAATTTATTCCACCACACTTGACAACACTGTGACACTCACATACATAAAACACTCTACAAGGATATCTTAAAGGAGTCACTGATAACTTTTCAAATAACAATATGTATTCAGTGCTGTCATGAAGGTATATGTGTCCTGATTCAAATACAAAGGGAACCAGGAATCACAATCAATTTTAATTACAAGTTATATGTACAGAATTTATCAATATGAATCTTGTAGTGACATATATTATTAATAGTATCCTATGTGTGTCAGTTGTGTAGTGGTAATCTGAGGTAATACTGGTTTTGTTTTGTTCAAGCTCTGTTGGTATTTGTCATCATGACTTCAATAGTTTGTCTTTGTTGGAACTAGTATTGGAGATGTTCTCAGTTCCTGGCATTAAAACAATTAAATTCCCCTCTTAGTTTTATTTTACAATGTCATTTTAAGATGGGGTACATAATGTTGAGCTCCATGGCCACACTCTCTTATCTTTCGTGATGACTGCAGTAAAAGACTCCTCTGCTCGATTACTTTAATGAGTTCTGGAGCCACCCCACTGGTTGCTATATGGACCAAGGAGTATGCTGTCCACCTCTGGCTTCAGCAAAGCTCTGACCAGGTGCTGCTCAATAACTTTAAGACCACGGTCCCTGAAACAAGAAGGTTGTACCTCCTACTTCATAACCAATTTATCCTCTAGTTCTACACTGAGCACAATACGTCACAAACATTGAGTTCAGAGCGTTAGGCCAACTGTCAGCTTCATCTGAAATACTTTATACCAGTATTTTCCTCCCTAATGGTTACTACGCCTCTGCAATTCCAGCATTATTTCTTTCTAGTCAATAATCTAGGTGTCAGTGTACTGTTTGGCCATTCCATGCAGTTTTACTTTCCTCCGACACCTTCTGTTCAGGCTGGAGCTCTATAGGCTTTACATCATGTTCGCTACTGAACTACACATATATACAGACATAAATTATCAATTTACATTCAATTTTCATTAAAAGATATTGAATATTTCAAGCTTACCACAATTCATAGAAATAATAAACAGTTTCGTTGACTGGCAATGAATATAGCACAACTCCGATCTGCCGATGTCCCAGGCTTTATTTTATAAAAAATATACACTGGTGCTCAACGCACTGCTTCTTAGTAGGTTTATTACAAGATGTGGCAATGAACAGACGCTCTGAATTGAGTATATTCGCAGCTCTAACCAATGAAACCATGTCTACACATCTTTTCAAAAAAAATACTCCTTTTCACGTTTCCCCTGACAACACAAGATAGTATTTATAGCCTGACCAATTGTGTTTAGTCTTACATTTGTGGCGCTCCAATCAAATAGGAGTTAACATGGTAGGCTATTTCTGTAACGTAATGTTTTTTCAAACACGTTATAAAAAAAAATCTTATGAGCAGAAATGATTTCATGCTGTCAGGCACTATTTTATTTTGGTTATAATTTGGTAATTCCTAGACTATTTGCGTAACGTTTTACATATTCTTTGTCAGCAAACCCTAAGGAACCCAAATATACAAATTTAAAAGAGCTAAGTGGCTGCGTTCAAAATATGTGTTTTCTACCACCTCCTGTTCACTTCCATCCCCATGTGGTGTCTGGGTACTGTCATGTTTTCAAACGTAAACCCATCTAATGTCATCTTTCCTAATAAGCGTTTTCCAGGTTTTTTAAAACCTAACTCTGGGAAGGTTAGTGTTTTTATCACTGTCCGTCTGAAAAAAAGTTAGTGCATGTGGCCTTACACGCGTGATGGCAGCAATTGTGTATCGCGCGACGCGTGTTTAGTATTGCATGCTTCCTGCCTTCATTCGCCCCTCTCTCTCTCCTGCTTTATCTGTCTTTTAGTTACACCGTGTATGGAATGAATGAAATATTAAATCTAGGTCATTGATCAGCCTGCGTATCTCAAGGTCAGTACACGTTTCATTGAAGAAAGCGGGTAATAATACAGTAGGCTTTTACTATCAACGTGAAAGCGTTACAATTGGCAGACGAAGCAGAAAACAAGGGGGATTTCGAGTACAGTCATTGTGACAGCACTGTTCTTTTACCATTTCTCTTTTCTTTATTAAATGTATTTGTTAGGCTTTATATTTACCTGATAATTTATATATGTGGATTAGAATATTCCACGACAACGCTGCATAAAATTTCAGAAAACTTGCCCTACAGCTGCATTCTTTTTCACAACCCCCCGTTTTTATAGTGGGCGACTTGTAATGTCTATAGTTTTTGTGTTTCTTGGTCAATTGCTATCATTTTTGGAATTTATATAAATAAATGAATGGTGAATCTGATGATATAAAATTTGTTTGTGTACATTTTAGATGTGATAGGAAGAGAGGAAAGGAAAGATGAAAAAACGAAAAAAAAATTAAAATAATAAAAAATATATTTTTTTTAATTTTAAAATTAAAAAAAATTTTTTTTAAATAACCAACACACGAAGAGTCCATATCCCTTGCATCTCAATGAAAGTCATTTGACCAACAGACCAATACAAATCAAATGACGATCTTTTCGTTACACCCATCATCAGTAGCAAAGCAACAAACGCTCTCGTCAGATGTGACATTCGGCCGAAATTCTAAATCTTTCCGATATTCCTAGTACTAACCCCTAGCATTATACATACTGGCAATGCCATTCTACTTTCGTTTCCATCTCAGCCATCAAACATATTCTGAGAAACGATATCAGCGCTTATAAAGACAAAAATCTTATCCCCAATGCATGGCGTCAGAATCCAATAAAATTAGAGCGAAATGGCCGCGTGTCTGATGCCGATTCATTTCGATTTAAAAAATTTACAAAAAATAAACGCGGATACACCCATCACTTTTTTAAGATCGGAAACGGAAGCTAACTCTCTTGCAAATAAAATTACAACTTAACATCCGGGGCTGAAAATCACGTGTACACAAGTCCTCATGCTAGAAACGGTGATATCCGTAAGGTGCAACATTGCGCCTCCAGCATGGAGAACATAGGTTACGTTCGTCGCAACGTTGCGTCCGCAGCGTGCTAAAGGTTAATAACAATGTACTTGACTTGGGATGTAGATGCTTCACTGCTGATAAAAACTTCTTTCCACTGCCCCGTTAACCTCTTCGGCCATATTAAAACAAAACACCAGGCCACGCGCCTATTTGGTGTGTTATAACGAGCTAAGAGCTCCGGATTTTAAGAAAACCCATTCTCGCTGAAGTATGTGCCTCACTGCATGAGAACTTCTTTCTTTCACTGGTGCAGACGTACTGGGTATTACCGCATTACCAGTTCTCTTCACCTATGGCGATGTCTCGAGCCTTAGGCTCTTGAGAAGACAAAATACCATAGTAAGTTGTAGGGCAGTTTACAGCTTCCCCTATATGCCATGAAAATGCTGTAAAACGAAAAAATAACAACTATTCAACAAGTCAAAATATTCTCATACCTAACACATAAACACCTTAAATTCCTCTACTCCCCTACACAAGCTAAGCACAGGCGATAAACAAATATTCCTACCCAAGGGTCAACTAATTTACAGTCCCTCCTATCTCTTCCCCCGCATCAACGTAACTAGCTGTCTGTTAGGTAAACCCCAGACACGGGCTGACCTAAATCTTTTGTGCCGTCTGGCCCTCAGGCGTCTCAACATTTCATTCACCACAAGCCAAAATTCCCCTGTATAAGTTCCCCCGCCCTACTTCTTACGAACTGACCCGGGAAGGTATCAATTAACACAGTATATATATACACCATCTAGGTAATATTAAATCCCATCTCAGCCTATTGTCTTCTGACTCCAAGACAAATAACACAAGTAATTAAATACACAAACCACCCGCGTATATACACTACAAATTATCATAATCAAAATGTGGTTTTCACAGTCCTCATATTACATATTACAGTGCACCCGTTTATCTTAGCGCTTACCCTCACACAGTTAATATCTCAAAGCCACTACACAAATCATAGATACTGCTACTATTATTCATAGAAAAATTATAGGCACAACTTCTCGTTTTATTGTATAAGATAGCAATTGATGGCACTTCAAACTAATAAAACTTAAATTAACTCCCAGAAGAAAACCTACTCTAGCGTGCTAAGATGTTATATAAAATGAACATATATGACGCTAATTAAGTTATACACATACCCAGATACCGAATATCTCTCGCTTGAGCAGACGATACGGCGTTGATTCACGGCAGAAAATTTTCTTTGGACACCCCCGCTAAATCTTAGGCGCCGTTATTTATAATAGAAATACTGATGCAAGAACCCACGCTATGAGTCATCGCTTAGCTTTGGGCCGACCTAAGACCAATTATATTACTGTCCATAAATTAAATCTGACCTCGGCCAATGATATCGTAAACAACCCGATGACTCAGTGTATATTTTGCTCACGCACTACTAATTCCATAACGTTAGATAATACTACTGACCATTTTAGTTGCCCGAATAAATTTGATTGGTTATAGCGTTGAACCTGGGTCGTGCTCCTCAATCCCTACAATTAAACAGGGTAGGTGCGGGTGTTCGATTTTCTCCTAACATCTGAAAAATTAACCCAGCCTAATAATTTTGAACTCACGCATAATGAAATAAAATGAACGCAATTATTTTACACAGAAAAGAAGACTGGGGCTAATTGAAAATAAAGCCCTAGTAACTCCTCATAAATAAACGCAATTAATTTCAGAGAGAAGACTGGGGCCAGTTGAAAATAAAAATACAGTAAGCTTTGGTATAGATGCAATCACAGAAATATGCAACGATATATACAATACAGGATATTTACCACACGACATGAAGACATCAGTTTTTATAACATTGCCCAAAAAACCAAATGCAACAGAATGTTCAGACTTCAGAACAATCAGCCTGATGAGTCATGCAATTAAGATACTGCTCAAAATCATACAGGAAAGAATAAAAAGTAAAGTAGACAGCGAAATCCAAGAAGAACAGTTTGGTTTCAGACGGAACAGTGGAACAAGAGAGGCAATATTTTGCCTAAGAAGATTAGCAGAAAAATATACAGAGGTCCAAAAAAGTATGTATATGTGCTTCATTGACTATAAGAAGGCTTTTGACAGAATCCATTATGAGAAAATAATTGAATGCCTCAAAGACATAGGTATTGATGGAAAAGATATAAGAATACTCAGTAACCTTTATTGGGAACAAACTGCCACAGTAAGATCGGGAAGGAATTATTCACCATACATAGACATAAAAAGAGGTGTCAGACAAGGTTGTGTACTGTCCCCCTGCCTATTTAATTTATACACCGAAAAAATTTTTAAACAGATACAGGAAATACCAGGACTGAACATCAGTGGAAGGTCAATAAACAACCTTAGATATGCAGATGATACCGTGTTGTTAGCTGAAAGCGAACAGGAGTTACAAGAACTAGTGAAGCAAGTGAACAGTATAAGTCATGAATATGGACTCGACATTAACATTGAGAAAACAAAAACTATGATAATTAGTAAAACAGACAATAAACCCACATTAAAGATAAGCGTAAAGGAAAATCCTGGAACAAGTCAAGAGCTATGTATATCTTGGTCATATAATAACAGAAGATGGCAGATGTGAAACAGAAATCAAGAAGAGAATAGGAATGGCCAAAGCTACATTCAACAACATGAAACATATACTGACATCCAAACAGTTATCTCACAAATTAAAACTGAGAATCATAAAGTGTTATATATATTCTGCATTTCTGTATGGTGCAGAAACATGGACGATGAATAAGCATTTGGAAGAAAGAATTGAGGCACTTGAAATGTGGATATATAGAAGAATGGGGCGTATCTCATGGAAAGAGATGAAAACAAATAAGGAGGTCCTAGAAAATCTAGGTATGAAAAGAGAACTAATGAGAGAGGTCAAAGTTCGGCAGTTAAAATACTTTGGCCACATAAAAAGGCATAACACCTTGCAGAAGACCATAACAGAAGGGAGAGTTGAAGGCAAACGTGCAAGGGGAAGACAGCGCTATAAATGGGAAGATAACATCAAGAGATGGACGGGAAAGAGTCTATCAGAGTGTACTACCAAGACAAGAGACAGAAGACGTTGGAGATCCATTACAGCCAACCTTCGTTGTGGAGATGGCAACTGATGATGATGATGATGAACTCCTCACAGTATTTATTTATTATAAGTTGTATATAGATTGCTGTACCATTAAGCAACTCATTGTTTAGCACAGTGATCAACATTTTCTTTTTCACTCACTATGGAGCATGGAGCCTTACAGGAAGCCTGCACCAAGCATTCACATGCTGTTGAAACGGTGGTTTCTGTAGTTTTAATATTTGCAGCCTTTGTAAGTTATGAAGCTGATGTTTAAAGTGTTTTCTTTCTTTTCTCTTTCTTTATATGTATATGTGCAGTCATGCATTTATGTTGTTGTGTGGCATGTATTCGCGTACAATTAGTAACGTGTCTGAATTGTGAGATTCTGAGATATTTATTCAAAATAAGATACAACAAATAGAAAATACAATTATAAGTGTACTTCAGTGTTAAAGCATCATAAAGGGAAATCACACACAGGCTCACACACACACACACACTTACACTCACATATACACTTCTTTGACTAGTATCAAGTGATCTGTATGCAATTGTTTCAACATATCTGCCACAGTCATAACCCAAAACTGGCCATGGTGGTTGAAGAGCTGAAGAGACGTCTTGGTGGAGGAGACGAATCTGCCAAGCTGCATGTCAAATTTTGGAATGCCATTGGCCACCCTAGACCTTTTACAAGTGAGAGGGAGGCAATGTTGGCCCAAGCATTGACCAGGAGCATAGCAGCTTTGACAATCAGTCACTCAGACTCACAGTCAACAATGAGAAAAAAGGTTGAGATATTGACAGGAGCTGGACTGTCTTGTCAAAGTCAGGTGTGGGAAGCTGTGAAGTTGCTGGTTAAAGGTGAACATGATGAGGCTGAGAAAGGTAAAACTGGCTTATTTATATGACTCTGCTTTTTAATTTAAACACATTTTGTAATATTAAATGATTAGCTTGCCTCCTTTATCCTCCTCCACAACTCTCTCTCTCTCTTCTCTCATATTCTTTTTCTCCCACCAAAATGTAGATGTAAAAGTTTGAGACATTTTTTTGCCTGCTACATTACTAACATCCTAAATTGACAGGCTGAGGTGGCAGGGGAATGATCATTTAATGAGAGCTGCATGAGAAGTGGCAGGAAAAAAATGAATTTAGAGACAAAAACAAAATGAAGCAAATTAAGGGCCCAGAAGCAAGGGGCAATGAAATTTAACCAAAAAAAAGAAATTGATATGAAAGAATTTTGTATTTTAAAAAATGAGAGAGAGACAATCAAGGATGGAACGAACGAAATCTTTATTTCATCAGGGTAAAGAAAAAGGCATTTATTGCCTGACAGAGTGAAGTGGACAAGGATTGTAGTTATAGGTTTGATCTGAAAGCTATGAAGGCAAGATATTCTCATATATCTGCCATTAATTCCGTCACTTTAGTTACAGTTAGGTAGGTCAGCAACAGTTCCAGGAATATCTTGGGTGCTCATAGCATGAGAGGCATATCCTTTTGAAACCACAGTGCTCCTCTTCGCAGTATTTCTTCTGTAAATGGCCTTTCTTTGGTATGAAGGAGTATACTGGTCAAGAAAATATAGTTATGTGGCATATTGACTACCAGTTTGTGTCACAAATGACTTGGCATTGTATGCTATTATTGTCATAAAAAAGAATGGTATGGTTTGGTTATGGTTTTAAGAACTATCTTCATTGCACACGGACAACTTCATCGATACTCTGATCTCCTCCCTTAGATCACACAAGGAGGATCTCAGCACAGTGAACAAACTTCATGGTACTGGCGAGAACCCCAGTGTGTGTATATAGGAATCACACATACCATAAATTATATTCCCTCAACTGAGAATCAAATCTGGTACCTCTAGAATTCAAGGCAGACGCCATAATTCTTAGCCACTCCAACTCCCATGGAATGGTTATTTCTCTTAGATGTCACATTATTTTCTAAAACTGATATTCATTTTATTTGATGATTATTAATTTTGTTTAAAAGCTACAGACTTTGATAAATAGAGTAGAGTAGAAGGATTGAAGTGATATGACAAAATCACTGATATGGAACTGATGATAAGAACCAGACATGTGCCAGTGGAAAGATAGATGAGACGATGCTGCTGGCGATGGATCAGATACACACTGAGGAAACTTGTTGATAGCTTTAAAAGGCAGTCCTTTTTACTGGAATCCTCAGTGTAAAAGAAGCAGAGATAAACTGAAAAAAAAAACACATGAAGAAGGGAACAGAAATGAAAATGATGAAGAAGATGTGGAAAGACCTTGAGCTGATGGCATGGGACAGGAAGACTTGGTGTAAGTTTGTTGAAGGCCTATGCTCCCTAGGGAGATGATTATATTTTTATTTCTGTTATAAACCAATAAACCAGTTTCTGTTATATCAATAGTTGACCAATTTATGTCTTATAAATCTTTGCTGCAAATATCTAGTGTTAATACGAGGCGCGTTTTTTAAGTAATTCCCGGTATAAAATAATAAAAAATCCATCATATATAAAAATGATTTATTGCAGCCAAAAGTGAACCACACATTTACATTATTTCTCAACATAGTCACCATTGACTTCAACACATTTTTTGTATCGTGGCACCAGGTTCTTTATTCCAGTGTCAAAGAAGTCTGCCGCCAGTGTCTTGAACCATTCATTAACGCCTGTCTGCAGTTCATCATCAGTTTCAAACCGCTGGGATGCCAGCCACTTCTTTAGGTGCATGAAAAGGTGGTAATCCCTTGGCGCGAGATCGGGGCTGTAGGGCGGGTGGTCAAAAATTTCCCAGTGAAATTTTTGCAACAATTGAACAGTTCGATCTGCGGTGTGAGGTCGAGCATTATCGTGCAACAGCACAATCCCAGTGGACAGCAACCCACGTCTTTTGTTTTGGATGGCACGTCTAAGTTTTATCAGAGTATCACAATAAGCATTGGCATTAACTGTCTTCCACGTTCAAGAATATCAATAAACAAGACCCCTTTTTTGTCCCAGAAAACAGTGGCCATGATCTTTTTGACAGAAGGTGCTTGCTTAAACTTCTTTGCTTTCGGGGACCATGAGTGTCGCCATTGCAACGACTGTTGCTTTGATTCAACGTTTGTGTAGGAAATCCAGGTCTCATCTCCAGTAACAATGTGGCCCAAAAATTCATCTCCTTCATTTCGATAGCGCTGCAAAAACGTTTGAGCCGAAGCCAGACGTTTCTGCTTGTGTTCATCGGTTAACATTTTCGGCACCCATCTGGCACACAGTTTTTTGTAGCCAAGGTTTCTTGTCACAGTGTCGTAAATCACTGAACGTAAAACTTCCGGAAATTCGACAGACAATTCAGAAATGGTGAAACGACGATTTTCCAGAATTTTTGTGTTCACTTCTTCGACCAAATCGTCTGTCATAACACTCGGTCGACCGCTACGAGCTTCATCATGGATATTTGGCGGGATTATTTATTTTTGCACTCATTATAAATCACTCACACGCAGCATCAAACAAGAATTCGACAGTGAAAAAATAGCAGACAGCTAGGTAATGAACCACATAAACATACTGCACATGCACATTTCCACCTTCCATCGGTTTTTGGCGGTAATGTCAAAACGGGAATTACTTAAAAAACGCGCCTCGTATTTTCTACAACCACATTTGGCATTAGTAATCTATAAACAGAATGTCTCCCATCTTAGGTAGCAACATTTATTTCATTTTATTTTATTATGTTTTATTTTGGTTCAAGCAATACAAGTACTCACTTCATTTCTGACACGAAATGGACTCTTGCAGTCGTGTAAGACAGGACAGAGACTGGTAGAGGATGGAGAAATCCAACTAGTAGATGCTGTGATAACTCCCACAACTGATGATACTGGAGGTAGAAAAAGACCTTCTCAGTTTGTACCACTTTGGCCTCTGTTTGGGCATTTGACTCTTCTGGTGCAAATGTCTGTAGCAAGTAGCCAGTTTCTGCATGTTACAAATCCAAAACTTGCTGATACTGCCATGGCTGCTACTACATCAGAGAATAGTTGGTTGAATGAGATGGATCACCTCAGAGATTTTATTGTCAATCATATACCAGATTTGACAGATTGGAGTTGTGTCAAGAAAGGATCCTTGAAAGTAAGTTTTTCTTTCTTTCTTATTTTGACTTGTCACTACTGTTTTTATATTTTTAGACTATCAGTTTTCTTCTCCCCATTTTGTTCTTTGATATATATATATATATATCTAATAAATTATGTCTTGACAGTTGAATTAAGATCTTTAGGCTTGTTTTTTTTTAATTTTAAAAAATTATGTTCAGGTTTGTGTTGTCGGCAAAAAATGTTCCGACTCTAGAGATTTTAGAAGTTCGCAGACTCCTGACTTCGACTATAGTTTGTTACTAGTCATATGGCGTAAAATTGAGAGTCAGAGTCCGCACATTGTGTACCTACTCCGACTGCACTTAAAAAAAAAAAGACTTGACTCCATGACTCTGACTCCACAGCCCTAGTTATGTCCTTGGATAATCACAAGTTACCGTTACTGTTTCTGTGCCCTTTTTTTTCTATCTCTCTTCAGGAATGCCCTGCACACTAAAAGTTGCTTACTTTACCGGTTTTAAATTTTAATAAATTTGTGTCTGTGTCATTATATAAAACTATTACTTACATTTGTGTTTAATATTTATTGGTTGATGTTCAGTTTACTGCAGTGTCTTCTTTATCTTAATACGTCCTCATATAACAGTTACTTTAACTAACTATTGGGGGTTGAGCATATGTTAGATTGACAAATTTGGGCAATGTTAGGGTCACGCTTTAGTTTACTCAGCTGTAAATGGGTACCTGACTCTGGTCTTGAGTTAGAGAAGGCAAAGGTAGTGAGGAAAGGAACTGTATTCTCACCCCCCCCCCCCCCCCCCCCCCCCCCCCCCCCCCACCCTCATGAAGCTGGACCAAGTTTAGTGAAGTATCATCAAACCCCTGTGGCAGTATCTGCTATGGGACCAACTAGATTGACAATATTTTAATTTATTGCTCCGTTAAAATAAATTTTTTTTTTAAAATTCAGTGTTATGAAATCTATATTTCTGTCTGCAAGGATGATTTCCTGAAAGAGCTGCAGCAGCTGTTCAGCAAGCTGTGGTCATCACCCACATGTCACAAGTACCAGCAGTGGCTGAACTGGTCAGAGAGTCGGGATGAGTTGGCCAGTCATCGGGAAGACTTGGTAAGAACCAAAGTCAGCTGAGTATTTGTAAAACCTTGGGTGTGTATGTGGAGTGTTTGTTCAGTGCAGTGAGTCAGAAAACAATAAATGAGCACAAGTTAGGTGTGAAAACTGATATAGATCCATAGTTAATATTTTAATTATGAAAGCATGCAAGAGAGGTATGGAGCTATAGCACTACATTTTTTGTATCCAGAGCAGATAGTATCTACTGTGATTCTCTTTACACCCAAACTGCTTCCGCGTGTCCATTTTTCCTTTGAGGGTGGGAGTCAGGCTAATCCAAGCCAGTTGTTAAGCACACTGTTACCTTATGTTGCATCATTTGTATCGTTTAAGCTTGTTAAATTTATTATTGGGTCTGTGTAGTGGATTTTGATGGTATTGTATGGTGGTGTTATCACCTAGTGTGATGCGTGAGGTCAGCTGTGAAGGCTCCTGAGATAATTGTAACTGTGAATATACAGAAGGCCCTTTCGTGCTACCACTTTATGACCTCACACATATCTTTTTTTACTAATGAATGTGGCTACGTTAAAATCTAGGGTACTGAATGCAATGTGTTGTATGGACATATACACACACCCACAGATATTAATTAAGTCTAATACTATCAATAAAATTTATAACACAATGAACTAAATTCAGCTGGTTAAATTTAGAATAGAAAATCTTTTTTTTTTAAATTTATTTGTTCTGAACCAAGGTTTTATTTTGGCCAGAACTTATGCAAAGATTTTGAAATTTATGAATGAATGGCATGAATAAATGGCATGTTAAATGAAAGATGTTTACATATGCAATCTTCAAGATTAATTATAGTATTACTGTTCGTAATGTTAATTTTCCTGGAAAAAATATGAATGGATGTGCTGTTGGGGTGGCTTCATCCCTCCCTGTTTATGCCTACACAGCATTGTCCATTAATGATGGAAGGAAATGGGATGCTTCAGTAGTAAATTCTCTTGGGTGCTAGTTTTATGAAGTTGGTGTAAGTTCAGCAGGCCAGCTAGCCCACTTAACTTTGCCAGATTTGTTCTGGTGCTGGAATATGATGGCCCCACCTCTCCGTGCTTGAGCAATACACAGATGTTCTGTCGAAATGTACCCTGCACGGGTCCTCACTTCAATTATTAATCAGCATTTGACACCACCTTAGTGTCAAGATCGAACTCACAGCTCTGAAATAAAGTATTGGTTTTTGCTCAGAACCTTACCTAATAAGCCACTTCTACACATAACAAATTACAATAACACCACATAAACAGGGTCAGTTCTCTCTGACCAGACAGCACATCTTACCTAGTTGGTTTCGCATAGGGTAAGTTTCCCCAGTCTACAGATTCTGAAATAGGTGCATTATCTCACTGCCATAGAATAGGATAGGTGATATGATTCACTGTTCTCAACACTTGATCACCCCTTCCTAAACCTTGCTGTAGTTTATATATTGTTTGTCCCTAGACCCTGAACTAGGGCGGGGGGTCCAGAGCCAATCCTTACTTGTTTGTAAGGCTAGATTTCGATATGGCAGTATCAAATCACTCGAACATTAAACAATATTCAAAATATACAAAG
Source organism: Oreohelix idahoensis (assembly GCA_024509875.1). NCBI lineage: Eukaryota > Metazoa > Mollusca > Gastropoda > Stylommatophora > Oreohelicidae > Oreohelix > Oreohelix idahoensis. Next base: position 392,763 of record JAMPIV010002054.1, read on the forward strand.
AAATAATTTCAATCTTACCAGATTATGAATAAAGAACACAGAAATGCTAGCAAAACTCAGCTGAGCTGCTGGCTATAGTATGGCGTCCCTGAACTTATTTCAATTTATTTCATTTGGAAATCACCACACTTGAAATTTACTGTGTCTATCACTGGACAACTATTGAGGAATGGCAAAAAAGCTCGTCTGAGCGCGGATAATATGATTGTCTGTGGCCAATCAATGCCTTGGTTTTTTTTTTTAAATTCAAATTTCCTACACTAAAGTCATTTCAGTCATGCTTCAGTCAAGTATGGATTTTTATCTGTTAGTCTGTCCGTCTCTACTTGCGTTTTCACAAAACGTACTTGATTTTTGAACCAACCTTTCTCTCCCCTCCAAAATTTTGTCGTTAAAAGTTATTTTTAGACACAGCTTCCACCAATATCCCTTCTCTTCCATGCTAAGTAGATTTGAACACCTGCGTCTCGAGGTCGCGATTTTTTGTGCAAATAGCGACACTTTTGATTCAATGCAGTCTTTCGCTGTTGTGAACAACACTGTCTTTTGTCATTATTTTCATTATTATCTATCCGTCTGTAAAATTAAAAACATATTATTTCACTGCTCAGAATGGGCCATCCGGCCAGCTAATTTTTATATTCCTAACATTAATATTAAGAAAAAGTTACTTTTTAAATTTTGTAATATTTCAAGCATCTGCGTTTAGCCGCTGAATTCAAATCAAAGGCTTGGTATCGCAAAAGCGTCCAATAAATGACTGTGGCGTATCATATCCAAGGTCCCTTCTGTCGAATTCCTTACTTTATGTCAACTTGGGGGGGAGGGGGGGGGGGGGGGAACGTGACTTTTCCTCCTTGCCCCACCAATTTGCGTCCATTAACCTCGCTAGTTCAAGTACGCGTTCAGTCAGATTTTTGTCTTTTGATCCTCGTTCCGTTTTGCCTTCAAGTCTAACACCTGATGACCCGCGGCGCGGGCGATCATGTATTCCAGCAGCTTACGCATTGGTTTTTATCCTTACATTTTATCCTTTGGAGATATTTTTACGTTGTATCACTCGTTAATTTTATGACACATCTCCCCACTTGAAAACATGCCTACGGCAAGTTCCAAAACCAGTGATACACATAGATAAAATCTCTCCTCCCGTCTGCCATTACTCTAATTTTGATCACAGGGGTGCCGACTGAGGAAATCTGCACCGACATTCAATTTGCCTGGGATATATTGGATACTAAACTGATAAGGTTGAAGTAATAAAGACCACCTCAGCAATCTTGCGTTTTCATGCTTAGCCTGAGATAAGAATACGAGAGGCTGATGATCCGTCTCCACCACAAAAGTCCTACCATACAGATAGATTTGAAACTTCTTTATTGCCCAGATTAACGCTAAACATTCTTTTTCGCTTGTGGAGTATCCTTGTTCCGCCTTATTCAATTTGCGGCTTGCATAAGCGACTGGTTTCAGTTCCCCATCAGGTGAAGATGATCTTTGCAACAAAGCCCCTCCGAGTCCTACATTACTTGCATCGGTTCTTAAGACAAAGTCCTGTGTCAAATCAGGCAGTTTGAGAATAGGCCTGCTAGTGAGTTTTTCCTTTAACTCTTGGAACGCTAGTTCACATTGTGCAGTCCAAATAATTTTATCTGGAAGTCCCTTGCGAGTCAGATCAGTCAGAGGAGCACAAATAGCGTTAAAATTTTTGATGTATTTCTGATAAAATCCGCATAACGACACGAATGATCGCACGTCCTTTTTTGTTTGTGGTCTAGGTGCTCTCTGCAGTTTTTCCAAGTTCTTAGGATCAGGGGTCATGTTACCCTGATATACAGTGTGTCCCAAGAATTCCAACTCTTTGCATCCAATACAACATTTTGTTGGCCTAGCAGTTAAGTTCGCCTCCCGAAGTCTATTAAATAACATTTCTAGAGCTTCAATGTGTTCTTCAAATGTCTCTGTGGCGACGAGAATATCATCCATGAAATTCGTGATACATGGGTTATTCAGGGGATCCAACAATTTGCGCATCATCCTTGAAAATACACTCGGAGCATTTTTCAGTCCGAATGGTAGCATATTGAATTCATAATGTCCATCCGAAGTGCTAAAAGCCAAATAAGGTCTCACTTCAGGCTTCACTGGGATCTGGTAATAGCCTTTACTAAGATCCACCTTTGAAAAGTATTTTGCCTTGTTCTGTCTGGCAAATAACTGTTTTGTGTCTGGTAATGGATCCACTTGTCCTTCTGTGACAGCATTCAGTTTCCTGTAATCTATGCACAGTCTGTGTTCCCCAGACGGTTTTCTCAACAAAACGACACTAGAACTAAAAGATGATTCACTGTGCGAAATAATCCCCTCCTTCAGCAAATAATCTATTTCTTCCTTCAATGCCTTCTCCTTCGCGAACGGAATAGAATAGGCTCTCATACAGATTGGGTTTGAGTCTACCAGTTTCATGTCATACTGTAGCAAATTTGTATGGCCTGGTTTATCTGTTAATACATCTGTATGTTCCTCCAGAACCTGTTGAACTCTCTCCCTCTGGTTTTTAGTCAGGTGCTTACTGACTTTTACCTGTGCTGCTGTTTCACAAGGATGTAATGGGTATTCATATGAGGTGAGTGGTTCCTTTTGCATCTGGGTTGCAATAGCCAAGGTCAATAAGGGGGTGCTTTCCTGGAGTGGTCTGTCCAGATACTTCTTTAATAAGTTTACATGATAAACTTTCTCCTTCCCCTTTTTGTCAATTTTATAGTTTGTTCTAGACACCTTCTCTAGAACCGTATATGGACCTTGCCAACCAATTTGTAATTTATTCTGGCTACCGGGTAGTAGAAGAAGCACCTTCTCTCCCACAGCTAGTTCTCGGTCCTTTGCCTTTCTATTAAAATATGCTGCATGTTTCTTCCTGGCTTGTTTCAAATTATCATTTGCCAGTTTCCATCCAGCTTTCAAACGAGTGGTCAGTTCGTTCACGTATTGATAAGATGAGGTAACAGGTTCTTCCGCCTTCTCATCCGTCCAGGTCCTTAATAAAGCTTCTAAAGGACCTTTTATTGGCCTCCCAAATAGCAGAGTTGCGGGAGCCATCCCGGTTGAACTATGTGGTACCTCCCGATACACAAACAATGCGGCGGGCAGGAATTGATCCCACAGATCCGGTTTTTCGTGTGCCAGCTTTCTCAGGATAGAAATGAGAGTCCCGTTGAACCTCTCTACCTGGCCGTTCCCTTGTGGATGGTACGGACTACAATGAAAGTGTCTGGCTTGAAATAGTTTAAAAAAACTTCTTCCGTTAGTTTCCCCTTGAACTGAGATCCATTATCCGTCAAGATTTGATGCGGGAATCCTAATCGGGTAAATATTGTAAGTAGTGCCTCTGCTACATGTTTTGAATCAATTGATGGCAGGGCTACCGCCTCTCCCCACATAGAACAAGTGTCCACCAGAGTAAGGATGTAACTGTTCCTCCTCTTGGTCCGAGTGAGAGGTCCCACAATATCCACTGCAACCCTCTCAAAAGGTGTTCCCACTATGGGCATTTCCCCTAGAGTTGCAGGAGCAGTCCAGTGCTTTGGAGCTACCCTTTGACATTCAGGGCAGGATTTGACATATCTTTTTATATCCTCCGTTATCCCTGGCCAGAAGTAATGACAAGCTATACGCTGTCCTGTGGCGCTGATCCCCATGTGACCACTGAAGGGAATCGCATGCCCGAGTTCCATCACTTTATCTCTATATGAGGTGGGAAGAACCAGCTGGTTGTGACCATTTATTCCAGTTCCGGCCTTCCTGTATAATAGTTTGTTCTTCATGAAATATTCCCCCTTGCTCGGAGGTGTGTGGCATTTGGGCAATTTTTTAAAACATGGCTTGAGTGTCCTATCCTCAGCCTGCGCCTTTCTCATCTCCTCTGGATGAGCATTTATAGGTTCACCTTCTTCCTCCTTCTTCTGTGACCTGGTCTGCACTGTCGCCATGATCACAGGTTTCTCGGGATTCCCCAAGAAGACGTATCTACACCCCAATATCAGAGGGTAGATTGGTTCATCTATCACTGCTGCTCTGATTTCTCCTTCCACATAGCGAGTTTTCACCGTTATCCTTGCGATGGGAAGTGTCATGAGTGGTATGTCCTTGGTCGCCCCTTGTATTTCCACTGTTTCTGTGGTATACTGACTTGGGTCCACTAGGCTAGACTTCACAACTGAATCATAATCCAAACCTGTATCATAAAGGCACCTTATGGTGGCCCCATTACAAATAACATCCTCACAAACTGGGGGGTGATAAGGTTCCTGTTGTCCATTAGGATTAACCTTTAATCTTTGCGTCCCCGACTTCATTGCAGCAATGTTTGAAGGTTTCCTTCTACAAAATTCGGTGTTATGGTTATCCTTCTTGCACCATTTACACCATCTTTTTCCTTGGTTCAACGGTTTTCTTTCATTGAACTTTTGGTCATTGAACTGTGAGTTTCTGTCGCGATAGTCATTTCTTGGCCGCTCAAAGTTTGTCCTACTTTTATTTCCCTGCTCTCTATTATCAAATTTATTAAATTGCTGTGGAGCTTTAAAATTATCTATGTGCTTCTTTTTAGCACCACTTACCTCTGCCTGGGCTGCCTGATACCTCTCAGCGACATTTAAAACCTCTCCCAACTTCTCTGCACCTTGTTCCATGAGAAATTTTCTCATGTCTGGAGCCATGGACTCTCTCAATTGCTCAATCATGATCATTTCTTTAAGATCTTGGGTCTTCCCCAGAGCAGCCCATTTCTCCAAATAGGTTTCCAGTCTAGCAGAGAATTGGTGGTATGTCTCCCCAGACAACAGTTTGGCATTTCTAAATTTCTTACGATAAAATTCACCATTCTTCTCGTACCTTAATAACAAAGCCTGCTTTAACATGTCATAATTGTCTTGGTCTTCCCTGTTCATTTTAGCAAAGACTTCATAAGAAGTACCTCTCAGTCCTTGTGATAGCTTTAAACTCCACCTCTCTCTCTCTAACCCATATGTAGTAGCTAATAACTCAAAACGTCCTAGGTACCCCTCTATGTCATCGTCTTTTTCAACAAAATGGTCTAAATGAAACCCCATAGCTGAGTTTGAGGCTCCCAGACTGGGCGTAGCATCTGAGGCAAAAGGGCTGGCACCATTTTCAGGAGCCTGGCCTTGTAATTCCAGCTCCCTTAGTCGTAATTCGTGCTCCCTTTGCAACCTTCTATCTTCTGCCTCCCTTTCGGCCTTTTTATCTTCTGCCTCCCTTTCGGCCTTTTTATCTTCTGCCTCCCTTTCGGCCTTTTTATCTTCTGCCTCCCTTTGCTGTCGTTTGTCTTCTGCCTCAATCTGCAGCCTCTTAATTTCTCTATCCGCCTCTAACCTCTTCTCTTCAGCCAACCTTTCAGACTCTAATTTTCTTTCAGCCTCTTTTTCTAATCTCCTTTCTTCCCGTTCAATATATTTATCACATTCAGCCGTTACGTATTGAATTAAAATCTGACCATCCATTCCCATCTCCTTTGCGGTCAGCACAGCAGCTGATCTAAATTTTGCTAGCTCCGCCATACTTTCTAAACAATATAATAATATACAAAATAAATCTCTAACCAGTAAATACACTAAGTACTTCTTATGACTATAGTCTAACTAATTCTAACTAACCAGTTAACTAATTAATTATTACTGGCTGTGAAGATTCACCAACTTCTAATTGCCCTTTTAATTTAAAGGGACACTTTTAATTTTAAGGGAATTTTACAATTTTGTTCCCCTAATTTTATTTCTCCCACCAGGATATCCTTATATTACTGTTTATGCTAAATATCCCTGGACAAGACCCCAATATATGTAGTGGATTTTGATGGTATTGTATGGTGGTGTTATCACCTAGTGTGATGCGTGAGGTCAGCTGTGAAGGCTCCTGAGATAATTGTAACTGTGAATATACAGAAGGCCCTTTCGTGCTACCACTTTATGACCTCACACATATCTTTTTTTACTAATGAATGTGGCTACGTTAAAATCTAGGGTACTGAATGCAATGTGTTGTATGGACATATACACACACCCACAGATATTAATTAAGTCTAATACTATCAATAAAATTTATGAATGAATGGCATGAATAAATGGCATGTTAAATGAAAGATGTTTACATATGCAATCTTCAAGATTAATTATAGTATTACTGTTCGTAATGTTAATTTTTCTGGGAAAACTATGAATGGATGTGCTGTTGGGGTGGCTTCATCCCTCCCTGTTTATGCCTACACAGCATTGTCCATTAATGATGGAAGGAAATGGGATGCTTCAGTAGTAAATTCTCTTGGGTGCTAGTTTTATGAAGTTGGTGTAAGTTCAGCAGGCCAGCTAGCCTACTTAACTTTGCCAGATTTGTTCTGGTGCTGGAATATGATGGCCCCACCTCTCCGTGCTTGAGCAATACACAGATGTTCTGTCGAAATGTACCCTGCACGGGTCCTCACTTCAATTATTAATCAGCATTTGACACCACCTTAGTGTCAAGATCGAACTCACAGCTCTGAAATAAAGTATTGGTTTTTGCTCAGAACCTTACCTAATAAGCCACTTCTACACATAACAAATTACAATAACACCACATAAACAGGGTCAGTTCTCTCTGACCAGACAGCACATCTTACCTAGTTGGTTTCGCATAGGGTAAGTTTCCCCAGTCTACAGATTCTGAAATAGGTGCATTATCTCACTGCCATAGAATAGGATAGGTGATATGATTCACTGTTCTCAACACTTGATCACCCCTTCCTAAACCTTGCTGTAGTTTATATATTGTTTGTCCCTAGACCCTGAACTAGGGCGGGGGGTCCAGAGCCAATCCTTACTTGTTTGTAAGGCTAGATTTCGATATGGCAGTATCAAATCACTCGAACATTAAACAATATTCAAAATATACAAAGAAATAATTTCAATCTTACCAGATTATGAATAAAGAACACAGAATGCTAGCAAAACTCAGCTGAGCTGCTGGCTATAGTATGGCGTCCCTGAACTTATTTCAATTTATTTCATTTGGAAATCACCACACTTGAAATTTACTGTGTCTATCACTGGACAACTATTGAGGAATGGCAAAAAAGCTCGTCTGAGCGCGGATAATATGATTGTCTGTGGCCAATCAATGCCTTGGGTTTTTTTTTTTTTTATTCAAATTTCCTACACTAAAGTCATTTCAGTCATGCTTCAGTCAAGTATGGATTTTTATCTGTTAGTCTGTCCGTCTCTACTTGCGTTTTCACAAAACGTACTTGATTTTTGAACCAACCTTTCTCTCCCCTCCAAAATTTTGTCGTTAAAAGTTATTTTTAGACACAGCTTCCACCAATATCCCTTCTCTTCCATGCTAAGTAGATTTGAACACCTGCGTCTCGAGGTCGCGATTTTTTTGTGCAAATAGCGACACTTTTGATTCAATGCAGTCTTTCGCTGTTGTGAACAACACTGTCTTTTGTCATTATTTTCATTATTATCTATCCGTCTGTAAAATTAAAAAACATATTATTTCACTGCTCAGAATGGGCCATCCGGCCAGCTAATTTTTATATTCCTAACATTAATATTAAGAAAAAGTTACTTTTTAAATTTTGTAATATTTCAAGCATCTGCGTTTAGCCGCTGAATTCAAATCAAAGGCTTGGTATCGCAAAAGCGTCCAATAAATGACTGTGGCGTATCATATCCAAGGTCCCTTCTGTCGAATTCCTTACTTTATGTCAACTTGGGGGGGGGGGGGGGGGGAACGTGACTTTTCCTCCTTGCCCCACCAATTTGCGTCCATTAACCTCGCTAGTTCAAGTACGCGTTCAGTCAGATTTTTGTCTTTTGATCCTCGTTCCGTTTTGCCTTCAAGTCTAACACCTGATGACCCGCGGCGCGGGCGATCATGTATTCCAGCAGCTTACGCATTGGTTTTTATCCTTACATTTTATCCTTTGGAGATATTTTTACGTTGTATCACTCGTTAATTTTATGACAGTCTGGTATGGACCAATCATTTCAAAACCTCTTTTCTTGCTTATTTATATTTACAGGGTCCCGCAGTACTTCTATCAGCACCTGTATGCTGTTTTGCTATGCACACACTGTCAAGAAACACAGAGGTCACCATCACAACAGAACTGTTACCCTTGCATGTGTCACTAGGAAACCTACATGACCAGGCACGGTCAGTCTGGCTTGTGTCAAGACACATTTGGTGTCACAGCTCAACTCTGGCTAGTCATTTGTATGATGCAAGGTCAGTAGCACTTTGTAGAAGTTTTATTTAGGTGGTTGTTGAGAGAGAGAAAGAGCTGAATCTTAAAGTAAGTTTGGAGAACAGTATGTGTTGCAGTTACTTGTTTACATTTCACACAACTTTGGTACATCTTTGAGTTCATCACATTGAAGCACAGCTAAACAGGATTTTCATGTAATGTTGAATGTGACAGGTTTTAAGTACCATAGGCATTGACTAAAGAATGTTTATAAGCCTGTAGCTTCTTATGGATGTACATATGTATGTTGATCCAGAAGATTAAAGCCTTATAGTTTAACAGTTTGGGGGGAGAGGGTCGGGGGAGAACATTTTTTTGACAAAAGATATAGAGACTGCCGTATACAGGTAAACCTTGCTTTACCTCACTGCGTTTTACGGCACTTCTCAGTCATAACCATTCTCTACATTTTCCGCACATTCTTCACTGTTTTGGCCTTTTCAGCCAACCCTTGATCAACAATAGAAATCTCTGAAATCTGAGTCAGGCGCCATCTTGATGTCAATCAGTCAGTCTGAACCTGCCATTTGATCGTTTTGCATCTGTCAGTGTTCTCTAACTTTTTAAACTTGTTATATTATATACAAAAGTAAATTTTTGCTAAAATTATAATGGCATCCAAGTCTACTAGTGAAAAAAAGAGGAGGCATAACCCTCTTACTTTGAATGAAAAGTTAGAACTGATAGAACTAAGTGACCAAGGTTTAACGAATGCCAAGACAGTTTGAAAGCTAGGTTTGTCATGCCAAACAGTGAGTACAATTATAAATGCAAATGACAAAGTGTTGAGTGAAATTAAAAGTGCTACACCTGTGATCACTAAAGTGATTAGAAAACGTGATAGCCTTATTGCGGATATGGAAAAACATTTATTGATATATATTGAGGATCAAACCAGCCACAGAAACTGTTCTGTCTCCTTCATCTTTCCTACAATAAATATTGACTGTTTCACAAGTTTGCATTTACCAATCACTGTAAGCTAAGGATTAAATATTTGAAGGTAAGTAATGAGTTCTCTAAACTGTATATTCTTATTAGTATTCTATGATTTTTATGTCTATTTCTGTTGTTAACTTAATATACGATAAACATGTTACTAAGCTTTGCTATGCATTTGCAAGAGAAAATAGTGGTTATTCACCTTACAGCAATTCTCGCTTTACAGCAAGGGCCTGTACCATTGCTTATCTTGCCCCTTGTAGTTCCCAGGGGCCTCTTATGAGACAAAGAAAGGACAGGACTACTGCAACCTCAGGCATGCTATACAAGGTGAATAATATGAGGTTGTGGAGGAGTCTGTCAGCCTCATTATGTAAAACAAATTGCAGCAGAAAAGATCACTGCAAGAGCATGTGAATGCTTTATACAGGGTCTCCTGCAAGGAGACAGCTGGAGTGGTCGCTGAATGCTCCGTAGAGAGTGAAAAAAGAAAACATTGATGACATTACACAGTGTGAGACACTACTCTGTTAGAAGCGATAGCCACTTTTGATTCCAAGCTGATAGCTTTAAATTATGGAAATAATACAATTAAATAAAATTTAACAGTTGCCATACAATTTACATTGGAGAGAGCCATGCGTCTCTACAATTTATGTGAGTACTTACTGTGATCATGTAATTGCAGATTGTTGGAAAAGCAATTATTGCTGCAGTCATTCCTGAAACTAGTGCAAGCTATCAGTGGCTTGCTGGCTCCTGATGATCAAGCAATCTGGGGTGCCATCATGGAAGACCTGCATTTAAACCAGCAGGTGACATTGCAGACCCTTGGAAAACTTCAGAATGTACTGAGTTACAGTTGTCGCCATCTTCCTGCACATATCTCTGCCCTGTTGCCCAGGTGCCTTGAAGTTGTTTGTGATGCTTTGCATGAGATGAACCCAGGAAGGCTGGCCCCTCTTGTGGGTCACGGCCTTGTGTATGTGGGACTGTTGCTGGCTCACTTCTTGTCTCCCAAAGGACCTGTAGACCCAGTAGAGAAGGCCAGACTTAAGCTGGACCATGTTAATAAAGAGGTGAGTAGTGTAGTGTTAAAAATGCCTTATAATGCTGTCTGCTGGTTTTTTCAGTGTGTGTATTATCAGAAATCTTTCCTAATTCATCCTGGCATGGAAGAGGGAAATGACCAAGCAATACTGAATGGAGGTTACAACTGGAATGGGATGAACAGATTGGCAGATATTATCTTAAAGAAAGCATTCACCACTTTCCTACGCAACCATTGGTTAACGGACATTGATTAATGGATTGATATTTCTTATGTAACATTTATTTTTACATTGTGTATATCAGGGGTCAGCAACCCAGGAGCTTTTGGGGTCTTCTTTAGTAACACTGAGCCCTCTAAAGATCTACCATGTATATGTGTGTGTGTGTGTCAGAGAGAGAGAGAGTGATTTTAAGCAGGGAAGGAGTTTTCATTTGGAATGCGGAAAACAGTACCTTTGATCCTGGGGACACAACAATTTTAAATGCCGGTTCGAGAGGTCTAGTCTGAAATTTCCCTAGTTTAAAAAGTCTTTCTTTTTTGTTCCCCGCAGTCACCTAAAGATGTACCAATTCATCCACTGGGATCTACTGGTGTATCACAATCGACTGGTTGCTGACCCCTGCTGTATATACCTGATGGATGCAGGACTCAGATTATAACTTTATTATTGTGATGACTTCACCAAGCAAAAATGCCCTGTGTGGTTCTTGTAGGTCTCTGTGGAGATAAAAGGAAGAAATGAACCACTGCTTCATCAAGCATGTAAAAAGTGGCAACTAGCGTAAGGTGGCGTTGTGTGCAGCATTAAATTCTACTGTGTTTGAGCATTCTCCAACTAGTTGTGAAGATATCATTATAAATCACTTTTATTGTCGGTAGCTAAAATGACTATTCATTGATAATAATTAATCAGACAACATGGTATTTTATGTTTGGACATGTGCCTTAATATAACCGATGGACCCTGTCTAGGTCTAGGTTGAAAGGTGCACACCTCGCCATAAAGAAGGCAAAATTTTATTAAAATAAACTATTCATTGATTCATATAGTTCTTAGAGCTGTGTGTCCTTTGGCTTATTATTGAAGTGAGTGGGCATCGATTTCTTTGAGGAAGCTAGGGGAAACAGCCACCAACATAAGACATTCAGTCATGATACACAGAGCTTGATAAAGGATTTGATTAACATTATTGTTGTCCTAGCTTGAAGAAGTCGAGGCTGAGCTGTCCACTTGGAACCTGCATCTTGAAATGCGGACAGGAAGGGGTATCAGTGAAACACACACTGAGCATCTCCATCCAAGAATATTGATCCAGCAACAGAGGCAGGATCAGCTGAAGATGTCCAGAGCAAAACTAGAGCAGAATTCAGCGTATAGACCAGACCTGCTGCAGGTAAATATATTATACTACATTACCAGGTGTTTGAGAAGCTAAAGAAATAAAGTACCTTTAATTTGTAAAAATGACTCCATACCACTCTCTTATTTTTAATTTGTATATTAGTTTGGGAAGCTAGTATTATACATACAACATTTTATAGGTTTATACATTCTGTTGGAAAATTTTAATAAGTCTTATAGAAAAATTATATTAAATTATAGACAGGTGGTTTATCTGAACAAAAGTGAATAAGGTTTTTGAATTATATTTACTTTTATTTGAAAATTACAAAGGCAGTGAGAGAAAAATGGTCTCTAGTTACTTTTATTGTAATGATACAAACTAGGGCAATGAGAGAAAAATGGTCTCTAGTTACTTTTATTGTAATGTTACAAACTAGGGCAGTGAGAGAAAAATGGTCTCTAGTTACTTTTATTGTAATGTTACAAACTAGGGCAATGAGAGAAAAATGGTCTCTAGTTACTTTTATTGTAATGTTACAAACTAGGGCAATGAGAGAAAAATGGTCTCTAGTTACTTTTATTGTAATGTTACAAACTAGGGCAATGAGAGAAAAATTGTCTCTTGTTACTTTTATTGTAATGTTACAAACTAGGGCAATGAGAGAAAAATGATCTCTAGTTACTTTTATTGTAAAGTTACAAACTAGGGCAGTGGGGGAAAAATTTTCTCTAGTTACTTTTATTGTAAAGTTACAAACTAGGGCAATGAGAGAAAAATGGTCTCTAGTTACTTTTATTGTAATGTTACAAACTAGGGCAATGAGAGAAAAATGGTCTCTAGTTACTTTTATTGTAATGTTACAAACTAGGGCAATGAGAGAAAAATGGTCTCTTTGGGGATAAATTGAAAGGCCTGATAATTTGTATTTGTAATAAGAGATGCATTTCTTGTAGATCAAGACAAAAGATGTTTCTCCTCATTGTTAAGAACTGGACACGAACCAGAAGAGATTGATGGTTTCATAGCGATTTGATGCAGTCTTGAGGGCAAGTTTGGACACAACAGGCCAATCACCTGTTTGTCTTACAATTTGATTACATGCTCACCCAAGAGCCATTGTGCTCTCTGGGTCACCTCTACATTTTGTTAGGGGGTAGAAGAGGTTCTGATTAAGAAAGAAAGAAAGTAAAGAATATTGGCCAGTTGGTTGAGAAGTGCTTGATTTGACAGAAAACGCTCTATTAGCCTGAGTTTCACAAATTAAATTGAAATTTGATTCAAATTAAAATTAACAAGAAGAAATATATACGCTTGTGTAACATAATACAGACACGTTTGCTTTGCTAATTATTAGTTATTAAGTTGTTATGTTCTTAGTATATAGCTACAGATCATACCTCATATATTACTCATACCTTTACAGTACACTGTTGACCTGATAAAATGCAGCTCGATATAATGCAGGATCGCTTATAACATGGTTAGAGGTTGGACCCCAGTTTTACCGATCACTGCCTTTTCACGTGCAAAAATGTTTGTTGTTTAGCAGTATAAACACAAATAATTTGAGTGAAATCTTTCAGCATATATATGATTAACATATCGTTTACTTGTTTTTGCTAATTCGTGTGTGAGGATAGTTGTTTGTACTTAGTTGACATTCTTGAGGTTACTGATTTATGTCAAACGTCGATAAATACACGTCCAGATAAGGAAATTCGATAAAATTCTAACTCAATTATAACGAGGTGCCAAAGTTTGGACTCTGCAGCACATGTTATACCAGGTCTGTAGTGTGCTTCTAGCCCCTTCAGATCGAACAGTAGCTACTAACACCGTCTCAGTAATCTAAGTCCTGTCAGAGTAAACCATGAATTCTACTGAAACTTCGCACAGCATACCTGGCCTTTAGTCTGAATCATCATTACTCGCTCTTTCAAAGTACCCCTGACCCCCAATTGAATTACTTGTTCCTTCACAGTACACCCAGCTTTCTCAGGCAATAAACAACTTCGTGGAGAACAATTGTTCTGTCAGTAAAGTATCTGACTTGGTCAGGAAGCTGAACCTCACCAATCAGCTTTCATCCGTGCATCAAGGAGACATAACCCTGGCAGCAGCCTTACAAGAGGAAAGGGTGTGGCAGGATACCACAGAAAGATTCCTTCAGCGTCTCATGACTAACTTCCAGTGCTACATGGATATTGTGGTGCCATTTAGTGTGGGTGTACAAGAGGTAAACTCTGTTTTTATTTAAGCATTTTATTTCTATTTTTGTTTTTATTTCACAGATTAATCAATATTGTCATTAGAGCACATAATTCTTTTTCAGTTAAATTCACCCACAGTTGTCCCATTATCTCTAGCCCTCTCAATACTCATGGTAAATTTTCAGATTGTTTTAAAGGCTCCGCATTATTTTTTTCCATGTTCTGTTATTTAATATTTTGAGTATGTCTCTTTTTATTGCTCTCTCTTTGTGTCTCATCTTTCTCTGTCTTATACACCTATATGGATATGTTTACACAAATACTTTAAAATTTTGAATTGTGCAGATGAAACTGGGTCTCCGACTAATGGCACAGAACGTTCACAAGTCCTTGAAGATTAAGAAGGTAATAATTTGTTGTTGATTTTGTAAACATTTTTGTTACTTTTGACCAGAGTTGTGTTAGCTAAAAGACTCTCACTTAGTCATAATTTATCAGAGTGGTCGAAAAAAAAAAAGGATAGTTTTGTTAATTCTGCTTTTCACAGCATGGAAAGTATTCTGTCCAACCAGAATCTGTTAGTATCATTGAGTCAAAAAATAAAAAATGGTCACAAACAGATGAGAAATATAGAAAGCAATCATTTGGAAACAATAAATAAATAATTAACAAATACAGATACTAAACAAGAAAGAAATGTCAGTGCAAAGAAACTAAATAAAATAATACAGAAGAACTGTACAGACTTGAATATTTCCTCCTTATAGTAAAGCCTCAAAGCAAACATGTTGAAAAAAAAAGGTAAGGTAGCAAAGAGACTTAAATATGATATTCATTAAAGATGGATGGTGTAGAATTAAGGGAGTGACCATTACAAACGTGCTATAAGTCTAGAAGTACAAAAACTGGAATAGTTGCTTTTGAAAGTAATAATCAGGGATAGAAAGAAATCGCACACACAAAAAACCAGAGAGAATGGTTGAAGAATAAAAAAAAAGTTTTGAGATCTTAGAGCAATGTAAAAAGACCGTGCTTGCAATAATCAAGTAAAAACACAGTTTTAATTCAGTTTTATAGAACTCAGTCATTGAATGATTAAAAACAAAAAGTTTCTTATTTTGTTTTACCAGCTTGGGTCCCTTCAGAACATATTATCAGTGGTTGGCAGCCTTTGTTCCTTCCCGACCATCAGCCAATCAGCACCAGATCTCTTGAGTTTAGCCAACCAAATTGCTTGCAGTAATACCCATGATGCAATCATGTGTGTACTTCAGTCAGCCAGTGAAGGAAGGGGAGCTGCTAAAGAGCAAATACAAGGAACAAAGTCAAGGTAAAGTACAGGATTATGACTGGGTACAAAATCAAAGACATTTGATATTTGCAACTTGTTTTATTTGTGCTTTTCTTGATCTTCTGTCAGTCTTAGAAATTATACCACTTATCCTCATTTTAATATGGGGGTTACATTGTTAGCTTTCATAAAGTGTCCACTTACATTTTTGGTGAAACATTTATACAGAGAATGAAGGGTTTTACAGTCACTAGAAAATTAGCTGGAATGTTGTGGCTAATAAGGCTTTGGCCAGGAAAAACAAATGCTGATTGCAGAAGTGGGTAAAGAAAGAAGTAATCCTTATGGCAGACTTGAGCACCTTGTGGATGTAATTTACATATATGGATATATATATAGATACATATTTTTTCTCTTGGGATAGTAAATCAACCTAGTCATGACTATTTTTAGGATCTCTATTTCAAAGCGAAACACTTATTTAACTGGTACCCCTTATGGTAAGAGCATTATACAAATTTTAAGTTTGGACTCCAAAATAGTACATCAACGTTTAGGTCTAGTAGAATAATTCTTTGCATTTAATTGCCATAAACAGTAAATTGTTTAATTTTTTGGAAAACATAACTCATTGTCACTGCTGTGTTTGTCTTCTTAATAGCCATGTTGTTGGTAAGCAGATTGTTTGGCAATATTAGAAATATGAGGAGTTTAGATTTGAAGGGGGGAAAATATACACAATTAGAAATGTTCAGTTACCCAGTGAACAGTAAATGATGAGAAAAGAAGTTTGTCGGTAAGTAAATGGCAGTAATCAGATATATTGTATACAGTAATAGACACAATACTATCTAACTATAGCACATAGACTGATGACAAAAAGCAGACAAGTGCCAATGGTACAAGAGATGACATGAAGACGCTGGAGATCCAGTACAGGCCACATTAAGAATAATTGTTGAACAAAGTCTAGAATGGAATTCACTGCTATACATTGGATTTGTGGACTACGAAAAGGCATTTGACAACTTAGACAGAGAATCACTTTGGAAATTGATGAGGCATTATGGAGTTTCCATGAAGATCATTAATTTAATAAAGAACACTTATGAAGACATGACATGCAGAGTTCTTCATGAAGGACAACTTACAGAATTAGGATTAGAGCGGGAGTGTGACAGGGATGCCTCTTGTCTCCATTTCTTTTCTTACTAGCAATAGATTGGGTTATGAAAAGATCGACATCACACAATAGAAATGGAATCCAGTGGAATCTGACTCAACAGCTTGATGTTCTAGATTTTGCAGATAACTTGGCTCTTCAGTCCCATAACCATAATCAGATGCAAGACAGAATGAAGATACTCGATGAGAGGTCACAATAAGTGGGTCTGAAAATACACAGGGAAAAGAGAAAGATAATGAGAATAAATACAAGAAGTAATAACAAGGTTGAACTTGAAGAAACACCACTACAAGATGGGGAATTATACACATAATCTTGGCAGCAATATAGACAACAATATCAAAATAAGAATACAATTGCATTGGGAAATATGTGGAAACCAAGAGAATTCAAGTCCAACACAAAAGTAAGAATCTTCAACTCAGATGTCAAGTCAGTCCTAATGTATGGTTCTGAAACATGGAGAACAACAAAAACAACAACAATAAAGTTACAGACATTCATAAATGGGTGCTTGCATAGAATAGAAGGATTGAAATGGTATGACAAAGTCACAAACGTGGAACTGATGACAAGAACCAAGGCAAGTGCCGGTGGAACAAGAGATGAGAAGAAGACGCTGGCGATGGATAGGACACACATTTAGGAAACCTGTTGATAGCATTACAAGGCAGTCCTTGCTCTGGAATTCCCATGGAAAGAGAGGCAGAGGTAGACCATAAAACACATGGAGAAAAGAGCTGGAGACAGAAGTGAAGCTGATGAGGAAAACATGGAAAGAACTTGAGAGCTGAAGGCACACAACTGGAGGACTTGTCATGTGTTTGTTGAAGGCCTATGCTCCTTGGGGAGCTAAAGGGTATTGATGATGATATTGCCAGAATTCATCTATAGCACTAGTTTTCCCATGCTCATATATTTTTGTGCACAGTACATTTTAATTGTCCAGCGGTTGAGCTCCTGTTAGTTGCTGGGGAACTGCTGATGAAAGCTATCCTTGAGAATTGTATATTGCTGATATCAGAAACAACAAGATGGACTGCTTCTTCTTTTCCCTATGAAGCCACTATTGCAGCTGGTCCTCTTGCAGTAGCCCTGCATCAAAGCATTCATGTGGGTTTACAATGGTGGTGTCTGTAGACATTTTAGGTAATGAGGTTGCCAACCTCTTGCGACATCCCTTAGGTGGCAGTAGTCCTATTATTTATGTCTCCCCAGAGATGCCTGAGAACTAAATGGGGCAACATGGACTGAGGATTATTTTTTTTTTTAAAGGATGAATGAATGACAGAGAATCACTTTGGAAATTGATGAGGCATTATGGATTTCCCATGAAGATCATTAATTTAATAAAGAAGACTTACGAAGACATGACATGCATAGTTCTTCATTTTTTTTAAGAATCTTCATTTTTTTTTTTTTTTTTTTTTCGTATGCCCGCTAATACTCGAGGCGAAATCTCAGGTTATTTTTTAATGTCTAACCTGACATTGATTTTTACGTGAGTATCCTATTTTCTTGTACAGAGACAAGTGTCCCTCGCCATTCAGGCAGATACTTGCCATTTTCGGAGGTACCCATTAGAGCTGGGTCAGCTCAGGAGCCGCCAGTCCCTGGTCGACAACACTCCTTCAAATGTCCTCACCAGGTCTCGAGTTAATCCAGTCCAAATCCCGGTCGACGAAAATTCCTCAAATGCCGTCACCTGGGTTTGATCCTGAATCACCCGGTCGCCAGAGCGGTGTTGTAACCACTACGCTAGCGTGGCTCCTATTATTTTTGTTTAAGGATGAATGAATGATCAAGGACAAGAAGAGAAATATGAAGGCAGAGAAAGGGCATGATTTGACTGCCTAAAAAGAAATGACAGGCAAGAAAAGTGTTTTAGAAGAGGTCATGGAAAAAATAATCTTTTATAGTCAGTCTCTGAACATGAGAAAACATTATGCAGTGGCCGTGATGATGATTTCTTCTTCTTTGTACTCTCTCAGACGTCTACTCGAATGTTTTCAAAGAAAGCAGTAGTCAGTTTGAGCTATTTGCATCTCTGTAGAGCTTTTCCACGTATGGTACTGGTGTCGGCCATATGCGTTTTCTCTGTTCCACATATGTTGGGCACAAAATATAAATCTGATCATTCATTCTTTTAAGCTTTTCTGTTTATCACCTGTTACTGTAAATAACTTTCTAAAAACTGGCAGTCATTTTGAAAAAAATTGACTAAACTGTTAACAGGGCTTTTTATTTGTTATAATTTTTTTTTTTTCAGGCTTCTGCTTTGTGCCTTACTGCTCCTGAGGGCACACAGCTTCACCACTAGACGTCTCGACAGCAATCTTATTTCAGTGCTGTCTCATGTCCTTGACCTATTCACAGTTGCTTGGGTAGAACAGGAAGAAAGAAGAAAGCAGAAAGAAGCTGATGAGTCTGCGCTGTACAAATATAAAGAAGAGATCCATGGAGATGAGAGATCTGAAAAAGAAAAGGAAGAGGCAGATTTCAGGGCAGCCTATCCTTCTTTTGAAAAGGTAGAAACATCTGAGAGTGAAATTAGGGAAGCATGCCGATAGTAGCACTCATCAATTTCTGACAAATATTTCTGCCACAAAGATAAGTCATATTTAGATTTTATTTAAATAATTATTAAGATTCACTGGAAGACTTGATTGCTAATAATTCCAGTGGTTTAGGTAATTGTTAGTTCAGTTTTTCCTGCATGCCTAACTGCTCTGTGAAGTAATCTTTTCCTTGGGCATCCATTTTGAATAAGCATCATAGGAAGATTCAGTTGTTAGCAAGTTAAATAGCCGAAGTAATTTTTAGGTTGACTTTTTTCCTGCATGCTTCAGCTGCTTCATCGAGCAGTCACTTCCTTGGGCATCCTTACAATGTGTGCCTGTATGTTTGGATCATTATATAAGGGAGTATCTTTCATGGGCCTATAGCTGCTGAGAGTATCAGGTAGGATCTGTGCATTTTCGAGGTGATTCATTATTTTTCGTGCTACTATCTTTTCTAGTCGTGTTTTGTAGACATTCTGCATTGTAATTTTTTTTTTTTTTTTCGTACGCCCGCTAATACTCGAGGCGAAATCTCAGGTTATTATTAATGTCTAACCTGACATTGATTTTACGTGAGTATTCCTTTTTTTCTTGTACAGAGACAGGTGTCCCTCGCCATTCAGGCAGATACTCGCCGATTTCGGAGGTACCCATTAGAGCTGGGTCGGCTCAGGAGCCGCCAATCCCTGGTCGACGACACTCCTTCAAATGTCCTCGCCAGGTCTCGAGTTAATCCAGTCCAAATCCCGGTCGACGAAAAATCCTCAAATGCCGTCGCCCGGGTTTGATCCTGGATCACCCGGTCGCCAGAGCGGTGTGGTAACCACTACGCTAGCGTGCTCCCTGCATTGTAATAATTCTGTAGCTGCTGAGAAGTGTGGGGTCTTTACTGGGTTTAGGAAGTGGCCGTAGGTAACTATGCATCCAGTCTTCTGGCACCTCAGCATTCTGTTGTTGAAATCACTCACCACATTCTTAATACCTGTGTCATCCAGCTGTTTAATGTGGTGATACTGTCAGGACCCGGGGGCAGTGTTCCTACTGGATTCTAAAGTGCACATAACATCTTAGAAAATGAGGTCGAAATATGTCACCTCTTCTGTCGCTTCCCAGGATACGGTCTTTAATTTCTTGGCGGGCACTTTGTCGCCTTTATCTGTCTGAGTCATATAATGCTTGAGTAATGCATGTCCCTTTTTGGCATCAATCTTCAGGCTTATTCTTGTCGAGCTGAGAATATTAGGAATTGGTTGGCCTGTACTTTTCCTACTCCAAAGTCTGGATCATTCTGCGATGTAAGGACCAGAATTTCTGTAGTGTTTTGTCAGTGCCCACCTGTGTCACAAAGTCCTCCCACACTGTGTCTTTGGCTTCTCTCGCCAAGCCCTTGAAATTATTGATAGCTCTTTGCTTTTTCTCCTTAAAATCTTTCACCTCTTTATAATTCATTGTCCTTCTCTTCCGTGCTATTCGCCATAACTTTGTCGCTCTTTCCTTTTCCAGCCTTGTTGTCTCTACTGTCTCATTCCACCAGGGGGTTGTTAAAAGGTGTATGAGTTGTCTTTTGTTTCGCAATTTGACGCAATATGTGCACATGGCTACTACTGTCATGTGGGCCTGTATGATACTGGGATAACGCTGGAACTTTTGCTTATGATGTGTACGAGGGGTTCCAGGATAAGCGAGAAACGGTTGCTGTAGCAATTGACCTAGAGGATGCTTATAACAGTGTGAACTTTGCAATATTAATATACTGTGTAATGGCTTTCGGTGTTAACCCTTGGCTTACAAGATGGATAGCAGCTGCCTTAACTGAGAGATCAGTGGCATTTCACTTGGGAACATGGACATCAGACCCAATGCTCATTTGCCTAGGACCACCCCAGGGTTCTCTACTATCACCGGTGCTGTTTAATATCTATACAGCGGAAGTAGCCACCATTCAGCCAACTGGGTTGGGATGAACACTAATGTTTGCTGATGACATACTCATTTATAGCACTGGCTCTGACTAACAAGAAATACAGTAACATACATGGGACACTACAGGAGGTAGTGCGAGGAGACTGGCTCCAAAGTCAATCCCAACAAGGCCTGCATGATGTGGTGCTCCTTGAACAACTCCATTGTGAAAACAGACCTCCCAGATATCACTGTCAATGGACAGAAAATTGAACGGCAAGAGAAGCTGAAATACCTTGGAGTTCCATTTGATTGCGAGCTCTCGTATAAGTACCATGTTGAGCAAATCACACTGAAATGCAGGAGTTTTCTAGCAGCCCTGAAAATAATGACTGCGGCGTATCTGGAGCAGAGATTACTATTTCTTCTTTATCATCAGCTAGTCATATCGGTCATTGAGTACGGGCTGGGAATACTCACGCTGTCAGTAACACAATGTGAACGACTAGAACGCATTCAAAATGAAGGGATGCGTATAGTCTTGGGCTGTACACGAGATACCCCCATTGTGACAATGAGGTACATGCTTGGAGTGCTGTCGATTAGATCCAGGTATGCGATGGCCCAAGCAAAAGCCTATATGCGAGTAACCACAGACAAACGGCACCCCCTGCATGGAAACATAGCTGACATTAAGGGAGCAAGAATAAAGAGCGGGATGGCACAGGCAGAGACAATGATCAAGCAGGTGGCCACAGTTGAAAACATATTCAAAGGAGAAGAGTGGAGTATGTCAGAAGAGAACTGGATTGATTACCAGCAAGTCATCATCAGCCTTGGCAGAGAGTGTAGAACTTGGGGCAGTGGAAAAGCAGAACTGGAAATTAATCAACTGATACATGATCATGCCAGGGATAATGATGTCATTGTGTATACAGATGGGTCTGTGATCCGTGGTGAGAAATCAGGCTGGGGCTTCTCTGCTAGTGTAAAGGGCAGAATCGTCACGGAACATAGCAGGGCTTACAAGATAACAACTTCCAGCATGAGAATGGAGGTAGAGGCAGTCACTGCAGCCTTAAGGTGGATATCTGAAACTTCATTCACAAAGGCAGTCATTGTGTCAGACTCTCCGTCCATGCTTCGAAAGGTTGAAAGTGGTTGGTTGCGGCATCAATGGAAAACATTCATAGAAGCTTCGAGTCTACAAGAGCTGGTGTGGATCTACTGTCCTGGTCATGGAGAGGTATGTGGTAATGAGAGAGCTGACAGACTCGCAGCAAGAGCACCCACAGTGAGGACACTGGATATGGATAAGTGAGAGATACTGAGAACAATTAATGATCGCCTGTTAGAGAATGACACTGCAATAGATGAATCATCAAGGTTAAGACTGTTGGAATATGGCATCATACGTAAGGCTAGCAGAGATGGCCGTAGAGAGGATGCATCCATCGTGTATACAACCAGCGAGCTACAGGAACAGTTAACATTCACACTCTTCAACATATACTGAGGGAGACTGAGCACCTATAGGTTTGCCCGGAGTGCGATGATGTTGATTCTGTTCAACAATAACAATAAGAGAGTATCGATCTGAGCGACTAAATCGGCCGCAGTACTGTATATGTAACTAATTCCTTCATTATCAACTGCTAAATATAAACATAAGATACTTATTTATGCCTACCTGAAATGGAAATAGGGAAAATTCTAGAAATTGTGTCCAGAATCAAATGTCTGTCATTATTAAGAATTGGAAAAAAATTATGCATCGTTTAAAAGGCCTGCAATTCAGTTCCGCATGCAAAAAAACTCACCATGAAAGAGATTGCAACTTTGGTGTGAAAAGATAAATCGTAATGTTGGGGAGGGATAAGACAATTATTACTATTTATTACAGTTGGTACTAATTACGTTATAAACCACAATCTTTACTACAAGAAGTAAATATACTAATAAATATAAGTAAATAGCAAGCACTCGTAAGATAGAAAGGAGGACACTAAATAACAGAAAAGTAACAAAAGTGATAGGCTTGTGGGGGATTCAAACCAGGGGCCTTCAGAATGACAGCATCACCACCCTGTGAGATTGGATCATGAAAGGACACTGCCAACTAAGACCCTTGTTACAAGAAGGCACATCTGTTGGATTTAAACGTTCTCTCTCATAAACTGTTAAATTATGAGAAGAATTGAATTTGAAAAGTAATTTAATGTATTGAAAACATCTGGAAATACACAGCACAAAATTCTAAACCGACTAATACAAATTTGTAGGTAAAAGTATTATCACTTCTGACTGACAATTTCAATCACAGAACATGGCCTGTTTTCTCTGTTACAAAAAAGTGTCTTGGAAACTATTTTCCTTATCACAAAGTCTTGTTGTGAAATTGAGTGAACATTCTGTATCAGTTTTTTTATCTGCGTTCATTTCCAGGACTTCATTGATGTGACTGGAGCTGTCAGGTTAGAGGACGTTGGGATAGAAAAGGCAGCAGAAGAGAAAGCAGATGTTTCAGAAATGATTTCACTTGAAGGGATTTCCCAAAAAGAGATGACCCAGGTTTGTTCAGCTCACAGTGAGATTCTGACCACATTGTCCCAGGCTGATTGGCTGGAGAAGAGTTCCCCAGATGTTACATCAGTGGCTGATGTATTGACTCCTTGCCTCATGTCCTACCAGATTGGTGCAGCTGTTGCCAAAACAGCATTTGATGTATTAGGTAAGTTTGTCATGTATCTTCAGTATTTTTACATGTCCCAAATTATCTTACAGTAATATATATGCAACTTTATTGTTATCTTAGCACATTAACTACCAAGTTGGAAAACACTTTGTGGTGTGGTTAAATTTTGTTCCCATTTTCACCCTGTAGGTGTATGCACAAAGTAAGCTGTAGCTTTCATAATTGTTTACAGATTTTTATGAATTACACGTCACTTTAAAGAAAAATGAATGTACTATTACAATAAGTACCATTTGTTACTCTAATTGAGGTGGTTGCTATTTCACGGCACTCCAATGGACGAGACTTGCAATATTTTCACTATCGTAACTACTTGCGCCCCACCACTATCAAAATCACTATTTCAATCAATGTGCACACCGTTTTCACTCTTGTCCTCGTCGCTCGATCTATCAGTCAAGTGTTGAAAGAAGTTTCTAGCCTGTTCAGCCATTAGACGAGATGTACAAGCATTTTTTGTGGTCCTATCACTAGTTGTCACGATAAAAAGTTTTACACGATTTGGTAACTAACCCGAAACGTTGAAAAATATGAACATAACATCAATTTTCCAGTGTTCTACAACAACCATGCTTTGGAAATTTGTTTTCCGGTGGTAAATTAAAATCTCGAACCAGATCACAATGTGTTTTGGTACATATTTCATTCGTTTTCTTACTAAACTTAGATCGCCATTCTGAGCGGCTCGCGGTCCAAATGTGTTTATTTCGTGCGCTGCTCAGAGTGGCTCGTGGTAGTTAATGTGTTAAAATACTACATTTTTTTATCTGGAAAGGCCAAAAGTATTTTTTTTAACTTCAAAGATATATCTTTTGGCACCATTTCAGTTCAGTAACTTTACTTTCAAGATTTGATTACTTTTCTTCAGTTACTAACTACAGAATTTGTATCTAAGTATTTAAAATTTTATCAGTATTCTTTGAGTTTCTCTACTTTATGATTCATGTCTGTCTGGAAGAAAGTTAAGATACTTTACTTGCTTTCAAGCTTCAAAAGGCATCGGGGAGGCTAAGAAGTAGGGTGTCCACCTCTAATTCTAAGGTACCGAGGTCGCTCCCAGTACAAGAAAGATAATTGATGGAAACTTTTTTCAGAACCAGTGGTTCCTAATGATGTCATACTCGTCCCTGATCTCATGGGTAGTGAGATCGGATGTCTAGCCTTCTCAAATAAGGGTGAAAAAAATGGGAGGTCACGTGTGCAAGTTGTGCACATTAAAAATCCCTCGGCAGTTGGAAATCTTAAAGAGTAGGCCATACGGCCACAGCCCTGGCGGAATAAAAAAAATATTAGGAAACCTACCCACCACAGAAATATTTATAGAATGTGTGATTCCTGTATACACACACATTAGGATCCTTGCTGGTGCTGTGGAGTTTGTGCACTGTGCTGAGATCCTCGTGTGATCTAAAGGAGGAGATCTGAGCACTGATGTCCATGTGCAATAAAGATGGTCCTTAAAACCTAACCAAACTTCAAATATATTAGGGTCTATGTATTTGCTTTCTATCTTCAAATATATAATGGTCTATGCCTTGAAATTATGTTCATTAACTCTTTAATTTCTAGTAAAAATTTATCTGACTCCTATGATTGTTCTGCCAGTGCACCAGTTCAGTATTTCAGTTTTTTCTTGTTTAAAGCGCTGTTCTGTTATTTTTAACAAGCAAATAATGTCATTTCTGATGGAAAGCATTTCTTTTTATTCAAACATGGATCAGTGACCAAATATGTACATCTTTTGACTTGTCAGTTTGCAGTGTCTTGGTGCATTTTTAAAGCTTTGAAATGGCCATGCCCATCGACTCTGGCGCCCCGCAAAAATCACTTCAGAGAAATTCTGGATGAATAAATTGATTGAGACTGTAGTGATTGATGGTAACTGCTCCTTTATTAATCTTCTAGCAACTCACTTGTTTGTCACAGACTTCTTGGAAATGACCTTCCTTGTCACAGCATCATCTTTTTACATGACTAAGAATTATGTGTGTTTGCTTGTTTCTTTAGGTGTATTTCCAGGTTTGATGCAAAACTTAATGTTTGTGTTCTGCTTCATTTTCATCATTCTCGGTGAACACTCCAACAGCAGCAAACATATTCTAGGTCAAAACTTAGAAATGCTGTAGGAAGAGGTTGCTGTAGTTAGCTCCACCTGTAGATGTTTTCACATCATCCTTTTGGTGATAGTGAATTCATTCTCTGATTTTTTTTTGGGTCGTGCCTTGTAATTGTATATTTTTTTTGGTCGTGCCTTATAATTGTATATTTTTTTGGTCAGGCCTTATATTTGTAAATTTTTTTGGTTGGGCCTTATAATTGTATATATTTTGGTCGTGCCTTATAATTGTATATTTTATTGGCCTTGCCTTATACTGGTAAATTATTTTGGTCGTGCCTTATAATTGTATATATTTTGGTCGTGCCTTATAATTGTATATTTTATTGGCCTTGCATTATACTGTTAATTATTTTGGTCGTGCCTTATAATTGTATATTTTTTTGGTCATACCTTATAATTGTATATTTTTTTGGTCATGCCTTATAATTGTATATTTTTAGTTGTGCCTTATAATGGTATATTTTTTTGGTCGTGCCTTATAATTGTATATTTTTTTGGTCGTGCCTTATAATGGTATATTTTTTTGGTCGTGCCTTGACTTGACTTGACTTTGATCCACTGTCACTGAGCGTCAGCTCTTGGTGACCTTGATGCCATTATATGGTACTGCGCAGTTCTTATAAGCTGTTCTGAGCTGCCATACAGTGTATTGTCTATGGATGGATTGTGTGGTAGCAGTTGTTGTCTCACTCCCTGAAGTGCAGGGCACTGTAGTAGGTGGTGTTCTACTGTCTCCAACGGGTTTGGGCGGTGTCTACATTTTGCTATATTTTGTGAACACATTCAGTTTCTGTGGCCATTTAGTGTAGAGTGACCTGTTCTCAATCTGAAAATTTTGGTTTGGTATCTTCCTTATTTGGGGCTGTTATAATTGTATATTTTTTTTAGTTGTGCCTTATAACTGTATATTTTTTTTGGTCGTGCCTTATAATTGTATATTTTTTTTGGTCATGCCTTATAATGTATATTTTTTTGGTCATACCTTATAATTGTATATTTTGTCATGCCTTATAATTGTATATTTTTAGTTGTGTCTTATAATGGTATATTTTTTTGGTCGTGCCTTATAATTGTATATTTTTTTGGTCGTGCCTTATAATTGTATATTCTTTTGGTCATGCCTTATAATTGTATATTTTTTTGGTTGTGCCTTATAATTGTATATTTTTTTGGTTGTGCCTTATAATTGTATATTTTTTTTGGTCGTGCCTTATAATTGTATATTTTTTTGGTCATGCCTTATAATGTATATTTTTTTGGTCATACCTTATAATTGTATATTTTTTGGGTCATGCCTTATAATTGTATATTTTTAGTTGTTGTCATGAAACGAGTTGTGTAAACCCACTACTTTGTTAATTCCCTATGTCGAGAGCCCAACCAATCAACGAGCATCGTTCACCAGTCGCTGAGCCAGAATAAATTACAAGAAGTTACGCCAGGAAAAAAACTTAAGCCCTGTTTTTTTCGGATGTGGGTCGCGGCCATCTTGTTCATGCAATATGGCGGAAAAAAACAGAATAAAATTAGGCTGTACGAGGCATGAGACCAAACTGCAGACAACCAATCAGCTTGCCCCACCAGGAACCAACCAAACGCTTTCACCTGCCTATATAATCGGGCGAAATTTTATGCAAAACCACGCAACCCGACACGAAGCCAGAGATACCGACCGACTGAAGAGGAGAAGCTGTCACCTTGATTTATAGCTTACCTGAGTGCATTGACCTGCAGCCTGCTTCACTAAGTCGAGTCAAAACCTGGCCGGTTTAAAATCTTAGAGGGTTTTATTCGTGTCATCAAAACTGAGATCGTGGGTCGTCAATCCAGCTGCCTGGAACTCCGCAGGAGCATAGAGGTTGCACAGAATCTACATCTTTGGTCCCCCTCAGTCTTGGGTGGGCTAGAGGAACGATCCTCAGCCGGTTTTGTGTCAACCAAACTAAGAAGGACAGAACTTTTGAGAGATGAGTACACATTAGTACCATTTCCGTCGGCAATTGTGAGCAAAGTTAGTGTCAGTGACGAGAAAGTGATTTAGCGTAGAAAGAAACAAGATTAACAGCATAGCTAATAAATGATATATATACTTAATTAACAGCACAGCTGATACATGTATTATAATTGAGTAACAGCACAGCTGATATACATTTTTTGTTCCTATAATTGGAAGACTTGTAATATACAAGTGTGTGTATATATATATATATATATATATATATATATATATATATATATATATATATATATATATATATATATATATATATATATATATATATATATATATATATATTTGTAAATCATTTGTAAACTTACAAATCCATTACATTCCATTTTCCAACATTCACCCTTCAGCACAAGAGTAGATAGTGTTTATATTAAATAAATAATAAGGAAATTGTATTTGAAGACTTGTCAATTTTATCATTGTTAAGTAAAATCTGTTTCCTTGTCTTAATATCACAGTTAGTTACACAGCGGAGGTGGCAATTTATGTCGGTCTCCTCTCTACTAATTTTTCGAGATCTGATCATTCACAGCCGTAACTAATTTGTGATACCAGTAGTTCTCTCAGACACTGGGACTTCACCATTTTCTGCAGAAATTCTATTTCTGTAATTGTCAGTACTACACTGATCCTAGAGCCAAATAAAACCTCATGCCACACTGGGAGCTCGTTCATGGGATATTTCTATATATCTTGAGCCATACTTAGTCTATTCATCTATCTACACTCTATCTTGTGCCACCCATAGATAACAAAAGCAACAAATTTTTGAAAAAAATTATATAATAGGATTTTTTATTGTTTTCTTAGGAGGAGTACCATTTAGTACTCAGTAAATAGTTGATGCTCACAAAGTTGCATGGAAATTTTTTGTTCATTTAAATTAATTAAGTTTAAGTACAATAATTTGGTTATAGTAAATTTACATACCCTCTCTAAGTAACGTCATGGCTGATCTAGTGAAGTTCAGGACTGCGATCATGCAGATGGGTAAGGAATTAAACATGACAGGTGATGCTCTTACTCAGTATGTCACAACAGAAGTGGACAAACACATGGATAGGGAAGAAAGAATGTTGCAATTAGAGAGAGAAGACAAAAGACTGGAAGCTGAGAGAGAAGCCAAAAGACTGGAAGCTGAGAGAGAAACCAAAAGATTAGAAATTGAAGCCAAGAAATGGGAGGCGGAAATGAGGACAGGAAATTACAAGCAGAGAGAAACCATCAGTTGAGATTAAAAGAGCTTGAAATTCAGGCAACTACTGGCAATAATGGTGGTAGCTCACCTCACTCTGAGAGTAGCTCCAGCCAGAGCACCTCAAGTAGGGCCATGAATTTTCATCTGGACCCATTTGTTGAGAAAGAAGACGCCATTGAGTCGTACCTGGATAGATACGAAAGACTTGCCACTACCTATGGCTTAGTGAAAGAAAAGTGGAGTCTTAAACTATCTCAGGGATTGAGAGGTGTGGCCTACGATGTATATTTGAAGCTCTCAAGAGATGACCAGGAAGATTATGAAATCCTGAAGCAGGCACTGCTTGTGAGATATGAAAAGAACTCAGAATCATATAGAAAGAAATTCCGAACAGCTAAACTTCTTCCAGGAGAACTATCACCAATTCTCTGCTAGATTGGAAACTTATTTGGCAAAATGGAGTAGTTTAGGAAAGTGTCAGGATCTGAAAGAAATGATAATGATGGAGCAAGTGAAAGAGTCCATGCCTCAAGAAATGAGGAAGTTTATCATGGAACAAGGAGCAGAGAGATTGGAAGATATTGTAACTGTTGCTGAGAGATATCAAGCAGCTCAGGCAGGATTATTAGGAAATAAGAAGAAGCAGGGTGAAAACTTCAAATCATCACAAAACTATACCAAATATGAACAAAAGGACCATACCACAAGGAACAAACATAGATTTGACCAAAAGGACAAAAACCCTCTAAGATCGGATAAGACACCTTACTGGAAGGAAGGAAAGTGGTGTAAAACTTGTCTAATGAGTAACCACAATACTGCGGACTGCAGAAGGAAGAATCCTCCTCATCATGCTGCATGTCTTACAACAGGGAAGCCGGGAAGGAAGGAAATGGCAGTAAGTCAGAAGGACTTCCATCATCCCCCTGTCTGTGAGGAAGGGACCGTGAACGGCACTCAAGTACTGTGTTTATATGACACAGGATTGGACTTTGATTCAGTTGTATGCTCTTCTCTAGTGAGTCCTGACCAGATAACCACAGAAACCGTGAAAATCAGAGGACCGATCAAGGGAGCAAGAACCATGACATTACCCATAGCCCGAATCAACATAAGATCTCGCTATGTGGAAGGAGAAATCAAAGCAGCAGTGATGGACGACCCTATTTACCCTTTGATTTTGGGGTGTAGGTATGTTTTTCTTGGAGAACCTATAAAACCCGTAGTTATGGCAACAGTCCAGACCAGGGAAAGCTCCAGGAAAATGGAGGAGAATCCTGTCAATACTCATCCAGAAGAGATGAAAAAGGCTCAAGCAGCAGACAGCACATTGAAGCCTTGCTTTGGCAAATTGCCGAATGCACATAACCCTCCAGAGAAAGGAGACTTGTATATGAAGAATGGCCTACTATACAGAAAAGCTGGAACAGGACCTAAAGGGCATGGACAGCTAGTAGTGCCAAAATCTTACAGGGAGAAGGTTAGGATGCTAGGACATGCTATACCCTTCAGTGGACATATGGGAATAGGGGCCACTGGACAAAGGATAGCCTGTCACTACTTCTGGCCAGGAATTACAGAGGACATACAAAGATATGTAAGATCCTGTCCAGAATGCCAAAGAGCAACTCCTAAGCATAGGACTGCACCAGCAACACTGGGAGAAATGCCCATTATGGGAACCCCATTTGAACGTGTTGCAGTGGATATTGTTGGACCCCTCACTAGGACCAAGAAGAGAAATGCATATATCTTAACCTTGGTTGATACTTGCTCTATGTGGGGAGAAGCAGTGGCCATGTCAGCTATAGATTCAAAGCATGTGGCAGAGGCCCTGTTGACAATATTCACCCGATTAGGTTTCCCACGTCAGATATTGACTGACAATGGTTCTCAGTTTAAGGGAAAGCTAACACAAGAAGTATTCAGGATATTTCAAGACAGGCATTATCATTGTAGTCCCTACCATGCCTAGGGGAACGGTCAAGTAGAGCGGTTCAATGGTACGCTAATTTCAATCCTTAGAAAGTTGGCTAGTGAAAAACCTGATACTTGGGATACGTACTTACCTGCTGCACTATTTGCATATAGGGAAGTACCCCACAATTCAACTGGATTGACTCCAGCTACATTGTTGTTTGGAAGACCAATCAAAGGTCCACTGGAAGCATTGCTGCGGACATGGACTAATGAAAAGGCAGAGGAAACAGTGACTTCCTCATACCAGTACGTCAACGAGTTGACATCTCGATTGAAAGCAGGTTGGACACTGGCCATTGATAACTTAAGACAGGCCAGGAGGAAGCATGCTGCGTACTACAACAAAAAAGCAAAGGATAGGGAACTGGAGGTGGGTGAAAAGGTGTTATTACTGTTGCCGAGCAGCAATAATAAATTGCAGATTGGATGGCAGGGACCCTATGTCATACTGGAGAAACTTTCCAGGACCAATTATAAGATTGACAAGAAAGGAAAGGAGAAGGTATATCATGTCAATCTTCTTAAAAAATACTATGACAAGGAATCATCAGAAGTTGCACATATCATGACCCTAGCCATTGCAACAGAAATGCACGGTGAACCACTTCACTCTATGGAGTATCCACTCACAACTACAGAGGATTATGTTCAAGTAAATATTAGTGAACATTTAACTCCAGAGCAGAAGAAGAAGGTTCAGAAAGTGTTGGAAACCCATGCTGATGTGCTCACAGATAAGCCAGGTCGTACGAATCTGTTAGAGTACGACATGAAGGTTACAGACCCTACCCCAGTATGCATGAGAACATACCCTATACCCTATGCGAAAGCCCAAGCACTAAGGGAGGAAGTTGATTATCCGTTGAAGGAGAAAATTATCTCGAAGTCAGACTCTCCCTATAGCTCAAGTGTGGTGCTATTGAGAAAACCGAGTGGTGAACACAGGTTATGCATTGACTACCGGAAGCTTAATGCGATCACAGAATCTCAGGTGGACCCATTACCTGACACCAACCAGCTGTTCTCTACACTGAGTAAGGCTAGGTATTTATCGAAGGTAGATCTAAGCAAGGGATACTACCAAATACCAGTGAAACCAGAAGTTAGGAAAATGCTGGCATTTAGTACATCAGACGGACACTATGAGTTTAATGTACTACCCTTTGGGCTGAAAAATGCTCCCAGTATCTTTTCAAGAATGATGAGGAAATTATTGGAACCTCTACAAAATCCCCATATCACTAACTTTATGGATGACATTCTTGTTGCTACAAACACATTTGAAGAGCATATAGTAGCGCTCTCCATGTTGTTTGACAGACTGAGAGCCACTGGATTGACTGCACGTCCAACCAAGTGCTATATCGGTTGTAAGGAGTTGGAATTCTTAGGTCACACTATTTCTACAGGTCATATGTCTCCTGACCCAAAGAATATAGAGAAGTTAAAGAAGGCACCCAGACCTCAAACGAAGAAAGATGTGAGATCAATCGTGTCATTATGTGGGTTCTATCAGAAGTACATACCCCACTTTAACTCTCTGTGTGCACCATTAACTAACTTAACGAAGAAAGGACAGCCTGACAAAATCCATTGGAATGCTGATTGTGAAAAAGCTTACACAGAGCTAAAAGCAAAACTCACCAGCAAACCCATCCTTACGCTACCCGATATCACACAGGAATTTGTATTAAGGACGGACGCTAGCAGTATAGGTATTGGTGCAACTCTCTTGCAGCAATCAAGAGCCCAGCCGGAGGAACTTTTACCAGTCGCCTACACCAGTAGGAAGCTGAATGCAGCTGAGTTGAACTACTCGACCATAGAGAAAGAATGTTTGGCTCTAATTTGGTCCATCGACAAATTTTCACCTTACTTGTATGCGACACACTTCATTGTCCAAAGCGATCATCAGCCTTTAACATTCTTGGCTGCATCTAAAAAGTTAAATTCGAGATTGTTAAGGTGGAGTCTGCTTCTGGCGCCTTATTCCTTTACCGTGAATTACATTCCGGGAAGAGACAATGTAGGAGCTGATTTTTTAAGTCGACACCCTATTACTATGGAAGGACAGACGCAAAAGGATTAACTACAGCAGGGGTTTACACGTCAGCTATGACAGGTCACAGCTAGGAAAGGATGGGGCTATGTCGTGAAACGAGTTGTGTAAACCCACTACTTTGTTAAATCCCTATGTCGAGAGCCCAACCAATCAACGAGCACCGTTCACCAGTCGCTGAGCCAGAATAAATTACAAGAAGTTACGCCAGGAAAAAAACTTAAGCCCTGTTTTTTTCGGATGTGGGTCGCGGCCATCTTGTTCACGCAATATGGTGGAAAAAACGGAATAAAATTAGGCTGTACGAGGCATGAGACCAAACTTCAGACAACCAATCAGCTTGCCCCACCAGGAACCAACCAAACGCTTTCACCTGCCTATATAATCGGGCGAAATTTTATGCAAAACCACGCAACCCGACACGAAGCCAGAGATACCGACCGACTGAAGAGGAGAAGCTGTCACCTTGATTTATAGCTTACCTGAGTGCATTGACCTGCAGCCTGCTTCACTAAGTCGAGTCAAAACCTGGCCGGTTTAAAATCTTAGAGGGTTTTATTCGTGTCATCAAAACTGAGATCGTGGGTCGTCAATCTAGCTGCCTGGAACTCCGCAGGAGCATAGAGGTTGCACAGAATCTACATCTTTGGTCCCCCTCAGTCTTGGGTGGGCTAAAGGAACGATCCTCAGCCGGTTTTGTGTCAACCAAACTAAGAAGGACAGAACTTTTGAGAGATGAGTACACATTAGTACCATTTCCGTCGGCAATTGTGAGCAAAGTTAGTGTCAGTGACGAGAAAGTGATTTAGCGTAGAAAGAAACAAGATTAACAGCATAGCTAATAAATGATATATATACTTAATTAACAGCACAGCTGATACATGTATTATAATTGAGTAACAGCACAGCTGATATACATTTTTTGTTCCTATAATTGGAAGACTTGTAATATACAAGTGTATATATATATATATATGTATATATATATTTGTAAATCATTTGTAAACTTACAAATCCATTACATTCCATTTTCCAACAATCACCCTTCAGCACAAGAGTAGATAGTGTTTATACTAAATAAATAATAAGGAAATTGTATTTGAAGACTTGTCAATTTTATCATTGTTAAGTAAAATCTGTTTCCTTGTCTTAATATCACAGTTAGTTACACAGCGGAGGTGGCAATTTATGTCGGTCTCCTCTCTACTAATTTTTCGAGATCCGATCATTCACAGCCGTAACTAATTTGTGATACCAGTAGTTCTCTCAGACACTGGGACTTCACCATTTTCTGCAGAAATTCTATTTCTGTAATTGTCAGTACTACACTGATCCTAGAGCCAAATAAAACCTCACGCCACAGTTGTGCCTTATAATGGTATATTTTTTTGGTCGTGTCTTATAATTGTATATTTTTTTGGTCGTGCCTTATAATTGTATATTTTTTTGTTTGTGCCTTATAATTGTATATTTTTTGGGTCATGCCTTATAATGTATATTTTTTTGGTCATACTTTATAATTGTATATTTTTTGGGTCATGCCTTATAATTGTATATTTTTAGTTGTGCCTTATAATTGTATATTTTTTTAGTTGTGCCTTATAATTGTATATTTTTTTGGTCGTGCCTTATAATTGTATATTTTTTTGGTTGTGCCTTATAATTGCATATTTTTTTAGTCGTGCCTTATAACTGTATATTTTTTTCTCTCTTGCCTTATAATTGTATATTTTTTTGGTTGTGCCTTATAATTGTATATTTTTTTAGTCATGCCTTATAACTGTATATTTTTTTCTGTCTTGCCTTATAACTGTATATTTATTCTTACATAATTTTGCTAGCTGCTGCTACTTTATTATGCTCTTATTACTTTAAAGGAATATATTAGTAAAGAGAAATGCAAGGTAGCACAAACATTGTCTGCTGGTTTTATTCTAACATAAAGACCATTTTCTCTTGACATTGAATTTTAATTAAAGTGCTTGAAGTGTAATTGGTAAATCCAGGATTCATCTTCATATTCTGGCACTGTTTTACTGCAGGGAAATCATTACATTATTAATCCACGATTGTTGCAGTATTATTGTTTACTATTTTTACTAGCTCCAGTTATTTGTTTGATTTTGTGTAATACTGTATTTGTAACTCTGCTCTCAGATCCTGAGATAGATCGTCAGATTCTTGGCTCGCATCTCTTGGTTGCTGGATCTGTTCTTCAGCACCTAGAACTTCAAAACAGCAACTCTGTGGTTGAGGTTTGTGTTTTTTTTAGATTTTTTTTTTACTCACATTGGAGTACTTTCTGTTAATGGTAGTTTTGTAGCTTATGTGTAATGTTTTATTGACTGATTTGATATAACATAATGTAAAAGCAGGATGGTAACCATCTGTATTTAACATGCCCATGCGATAAGGTATTTATCAG
Source organism: Oreohelix idahoensis (assembly GCA_024509875.1). Classification (NCBI taxonomy): domain Eukaryota; kingdom Metazoa; phylum Mollusca; class Gastropoda; order Stylommatophora; family Oreohelicidae; genus Oreohelix; species Oreohelix idahoensis. Next base: position 428,110 of record JAMPIV010002054.1, read on the forward strand.
GGTTTTGAGAAATGTGTGTCACATGAGTGGTCAAAAATTCTTCAAGTGACATATAGCATGTAAACATTCTGAAACTGTTAAGAGTATGTTCTTGTCCATTAGGATTTCAACTACTGCATCCTGTAGAAACTGTTAGACTCTCAAGCGACCGCTGAACTTTTTGCATTCATCATCAATGCACTTTCATTAGCAACAGAAATCATTGCACTGACATTGCTGTACTTATCTAATGTCAGTCATAAATGCACTTCAGCCAACTACAGTGTGCTAATCTAAGTCATTTCATCAATTTTCTCATAATCTATTGTCTGTATAAGTCATGTGCTTCTCCTCTCACCATCCCACTTTCCTTATTAGTTTCTCTGAATTTCTTCTGTAGGCAAGTGCAAGTTCTGATCAAAATAGTCCATTGTTGTAGAGAACTCTTGATTTTGAGTATTTTTTTTCTCCATAGTGGAAGCAGGTATCAAAATTAATCAGTGTGAACAGTTGGCAATTTGTAAAACTTGTATAATATGTGAGTTATTTTCTTAAGAGATGAGAATACATTTTTATATGTGTAAATTGAGTACACATAAGCAACCGTGCACACACACACATATACACACAAGAATAAGACAAAGCTAACAGTGACAAGATAAACTTCAAGAGATGGACAGGAAAGAGCCTGTTGGAGCGTACCATCTAGGCAGGGGATAGAAAATATTGGACATTCACTGCAGCTGTGGTGTAGAGATGGCAGTTGCTCTCATCTGATCAGATTTATATATATAAAAGGATGATAGTTTTCAAGGCCGGGATATTTTGACATAGTTTTTTGTTTCACTTTGTTCCAGTTTTACATTTTATTAATCCACCTTTAATTTCCTTTATAACTGTGCATAACATTGCCATACTTGTACCAAAAAAAGTAAAAACAAAAAAAGCAGAAAATTCCACGCCTCACACATGGGAAAATTGCCCTGTCCTTTAATAGACCTGGATGTGTTCCACCGTAATGAATATTCACATATATGGTCATGTTATAGATATATAGATCATTTTTCTAAAATAGTTTATAATATCAGTAACTAACCTGTTTGTGTCACATACAGCATGTGTTGAAGAAGCCATCAGGAAAGACTTACAACTTTTACTACGATGCTAACATACCAGAAGTTATAAAGTGTAAGGCAGTGATTGACAGTTTGAGAAAGAGGGTCACAGAGCTGCAACAAGAATGGCCAGATCACCCGACTCTGATTGTGGTAGGAGAAGACGTTAATGTGTGATTTATATCCAGGCGATAGTTAAGGCTGGCAATGATAGGGGTTTATCTGGGATTGTTTGTGTCATTTAGAAATAGAGAAGTTGCTGTAGAGATATCAGAAGTGTTTTGTGTTTGATATAACAAAATTTTAATAATGGTATTAAAAACATTTTATGACTAACGTCGTAAAGGTAAAGGATCCGGATCCCGTTACACGCCCATTGAGACTTAGTCTTAAGCTTGCTTTAAATGTTTTCAAGCATTTTATTTCATCTTTATTATTTTTAAGATATTGGTGAATTGCCATAAGAAACATGTTCCGACCAACATTACGTTAAATGGGCAACAGTTAAAAGAAGTGAACACCTTTAAATATCTGGGGTCCACTATATGTAGTGATGGAAGATCAAGTAAAGAAATCAAGACAAGACTTGAGATGGCCTGAGCTGCCATGACAAGGCTGAATGTGATCTGGAAAAGTAACATGAGTTTTCCTGTGAAGATCAAATTATACAAATCACTTGTATTATCTATTCTCTTGTATGGGTGGGAGGGCTGGACACTCACTGCAGATACGGAGCGAAGGATTTAGTCTTTCGAGTATAAATGTTATAAAATAATTTTGCGCATTTGCTATAAAGAGCACAAAACAAATGTCTATGTTAGAAAGAAAATAAACACGTATGCAGGCCACCAAGAACCACTTTTGTCAGTAGTGAAACGTCGAAAGCTTGCCTGGTTTGGGCATGTAACTCGTCATGACTCCCTTTTGAAAACGATCCTCCAGGGAAGAGTTGAAGGTAAATGGAGAAGAGGAAGGTTAAGAAAATCCTGGGCTGATAACGTCAAAGAATGGGCAGGGCACGGTTTTTCCACACTTGTACGCATTGCTGAGGATAGAGAGCAGTGGAGGACCCTGTCTGCTGATGCTTCCACCATGGCACCCCTACGACCCATGACGGGTTACGGGTGTAGTGAAATTGACAGAGATACAACGGTAAAATATCTCCAAAGATAACATTTAAGGATAAAAACATAATGCGTAGGCTGCGAATAGTACATGATTGCCTAGACCGCGGGTCATCATCCTCCATAATAATTGACTTGCTAGACAGGAGGGGAACGGCGGATCAAAAAGGAAAAAAATATGACTGGAAAGATTGCGTGAGACTAGAAAGGCTAAGGAGACGCAATTGGGGGGGAAACGGAGAAAAGTCACGTTTCCCAAGTTGACATAAAAAGTAAGCAACTCGACAGAAGGGACCATAGATATGTTACGCCACAGTCATTTGTTGGACGCTTTTGCGCGATACCAAGGCCTTGATTTGAATTCAGCGGCTAAACGCAGATGTTAGGAATATTACAAAAATTAAAAAGTACTTTTTTCTTAATATTAATGTTAGGAATATAAAAATTAGCTGGCCGGATGGCCTATTCTGAGCAGTGAACTAATATGGTCTTAATTTTACAGACGGATAGATAATATTGAAGATAATGACAAAAGACAGTGTTGTTCACATCATCGACAGACTGTATTGAATCTAAAAGTGTCGCTAATTGCACCAAAAAAAACACGACCTCGAAACGCAGGTGTTCAAATTTACTTAGTATGGAGGAGAGGGTTTTTGGGTGGTAGCTGTGTCTAAATATAACTTTTAACGACAAAATTTTGGAGGGGAGAGAAAGGTTGGTTCAAAAATCAAGTACATTTTGTAGAAACACAAGTAGAGACGGACAGACTAACAGATAAACATCCATACTTGACTGAAGCATGACTGAAATGACTTTATGGTAGGAAATTTGAAATTCAAATAAACCTAGGCAGTGATTGGCCACAGACAAGCATATTGTCGGCGCTTAGACGCGGATTTGGGGTCATTTCTCAATAGTTGTTCAGTGATAGACACAGATTTTAAAGTGTGGTGATTTCCATATGAAAGAAAGTGTAATAAATTTAGGGACGCCATACTATAGCCAGCAGCTCAGCTGAGTTTTGCTAGCAGTTCTGTGTTATTTATTCATAATCTGGTAAGATTGAAATTATTTCCATATATATTTTGAATATTGTTTCATGTTCGAGTGATTTGATACTGCCATATCGAAATCTAGCCTTACAAACAAGTAGGGATTTGCTCTAGACCCCCCGCCCTAGTCAGGGTCTAGGGACCAACAATGTACATAAACTCCAGCAAGGGTTAGGCAAGACAGATCAAGTGTTGGGAATAATGAAACATATTACCTATCCTCTTTTAGGGCAGACAACTAATAAATATTTTTCAGAATCTATAGTCTGGGAGGATCTATCTGATGTAAAACCACCATGGTAAATGTGCTGTTTGGTCAGAGAGATCTGACCTGTCTGTATGATGTGGTTGTTGTGTCAGTGTTGTGTCCAGACGTGGGTAGAGAATAGATTTTGACACATGGCCCATACTTTGATTGCAGAGCTGCGAGTTTCTGTTGTCAACAAAGCAGTGACTATTCAGTTGGTGACTTTACTCGAGTGTATCTGTGCAGTACTTGTGACAGAGACCACCATTATTGCCCGCCAGCACGGAGAGGTGGGACCATCAGTTTTCAGCACCAGAGCTACAACGACAAGATGAGTGAGCCTCTGGTCTGCTGGACTTTCACCAAAGCCCTTTAGTTACTAATACCCCCATAAAATTCCCACCATTTTCTGGACACTGTGTAGTCAATATAGACAGGTGTGATGAGGCCACCCCAACAGCACAAATATTAACTATCCTCCCAAGTAGATGACTACTAGAACATTTTAATAAAACTAACTAGTATAGTACATATATATGTACACTATTGCATTTATGATATAATATTCCATGCATTTCTTTCATAATCTCTAAATCCTTTTAAGTTCTGGTCAACCTAAAAAATTGATCCAGAACAAAATAAATGTAATATAATTTTATCAAAAATTTTACACACGTGAGTTAGTTCAGTGTATTTTAACATTTATTAATATTATTAGTCTTGTTAAATATCTGTGGGTATATCTATAACCTATTACACCACACTACATATCATAACCCTAGACACTTTACGTAGCCACATTCATTAAAAAAAAATTAAGTGTGAGGTCGTAGTGGTAGCAAGAAAGGCCTTCTGACAATTCTCAACTACATTTTATCTCAGGAGCCTTCACAGCTGGCCTCATACAATTACATTTAGTAATATCACCATCATACAATACCATCAAACACCACTACAACGGGTTTAGATGAGATGATTATTTTTAAAGATAAAGCTGTTTTACCACATTTGTAATAATCTTGTTTGAATTAAACAGAAATCAAGAAGAGAATAAGAATGGCTAAAGAGCTACATTCAGCAACATTAGACGTATGCTAACACCTAACAATTAACTCAAACATTCAAACTGAGAATCATCAAATGCTATTAATATTCTTCATTACTGTATGGTGTAGAAACATGGACATTGAACAAGCAATTAGAAGTAAGAATGATGCCCTTGAGATGTGGATATATAGAAAAATGGAGCATTTCTCTTGGAAAGAGAAGAAAACAAATAAAGAGGTCTTAGAAAACCTAGGTATGAAAATAGAATTAATAAAGGAGATCAAAATTAGACAGCTAAAATATTTTGGCCATGTAAAAAGACATAACACCTTTACTGAAGACCAAAATAGAAGGCAAATTGGAAGACGAAAGTGCAAGAGGAAGACAGCGCTACAATTGAGATAACATCAAGAGATTGACGCGAAAGAGTCTATCAGAGTGCACCATCAAGACAAGAGACAGGAAATGTTGGAGAACCATTGCAGCCGACCTTCATTGCGGAGATGGAAGCTGATAATGATGTTTAAATTATTTTGAAACATTTCAGTCTGTTGTCTTCTCTTTTGTCAAACTGTTTGAGTTTTTTTTTTTCTCAAGTTTTTTGTGTGTTTGTTTCATAAACGCATTGTGTTAAATTTTAATGTTTTCCTCCTTAGTGAAACTTTTGAAAAGATTTTATTTATTATATTTGCTCTCTGTTAGTTCAGTATTTTTGCTTCTATATTGTGTTATTGTGTGCTGGAACATTTCAGAATTTTGCTTTTAACAGCATTGCATTTTTATGTCATGTATACGATTTGTGCTTTTCTTCCATCAGCTAAACCAGATAATGGATCGTATAATGTCCTTCTCAGTGACCAGTCCAGTGGTCAAATTTCTTACAGGCTTAGAACTGCTGCTGCAGAAAGCTCAGGTGAGTAGCTAGATGCTTTTGTACCACAATAGAAATGTTAAGTAGTAAATACACGCATGGGCAAGTGACGTATGAACATGTTTTGTAATTGTCCAGAATAAGTAAAGTAAAATAATAGAATATTTAACTTCTGTGTCTGAAGATGTTAATATCTAGGATTTCTTGTGCATCGTTTTTAATTGTGAATGTAATGTTATCGTTTGTATTTATTTGCTTGTTTTAAATTACACATTGTGCTGTCATTTTAATTACTGACTGACCCAGTAAAATGACTGTAAGATTATAATAATGCCAAACCTTAATAATATGCAACGGGCTGATCACCCGTTTGCAAGTCACTTTGATTACGGAAACAACAGCAAATGGGCTGATTTGTCGTTGCCCTAAAGACGCCACTAGGCGTGATGGGAAACAGCGGCAGAGAAAACCTGTCTGCTGTTGCCCTAAGACGCCACTAGGCGTAATGGCCACTGACTGCTTTGACGGTTGGTGGCTAAGGACGGAAGAAGAAGAAGAAACCTTAATAATGTGAAATGTTACTTAATCCTATAACAGGATTAAGGAAAAGATTTTAGTTGGAAACAAAATATAAATAAAATAAACAGTGCATCATAAACTTTTTTGAATAATGGCATCTTTATTGTGCCATAATTAGGGTATAAAATGAGCCTCTGATGGACAGAGTGGTTAGATTACTAGTGTCTTGAGGCATAGGTGCCGGGTTTGATTCACAGTATCGACATGCTTCAGTCTACCCATCTGCAAATGGGTACCTGACTTTGCACTTGAGTTAGGGAAGGAAAAGGCAGCAAGGAAGGGAACTGGTCACCCCACCTCTCAATGCTGGACCTAGTATAGTAAAGTCTCTAATACTTTACTCTGCTACGGCAGTATCTCTTCCCTGCCTCGCTGCCTTTTCCTTCCCTAACTCAAAGTCAGGTACCCATTTACAACTGTCAAAAAGGATACATTAGATTACAGCATGGGGGAAAGTAGTCCATGCACTTCATTACTCAGTGTATGCTCAAAATGTAGAAGCAACATTCAACCAGTGAATGTTAGAAACATGTGGCTTAGTGAGACCGTCATACAAGATCTTGCTGGAGTCTCATTTTCTTAAATTTTTTTTTGTAATCACATTTATGTTCCTAAAATTTTAATCTAAAATAGCCAAACCTGACAATTTTATTGCACATGTTCTTCCACGTCACATGTAAGGAATGTAGTGTGCTAATAAATGTCCAATGCATATTAATTATTTGATTTGACAGTACTATTTATTCTGTGATGAAACAGGACTGGGAAAGTAATGCAGCCTCATTTGTTTCCATGGCAACCCAGTTGAGTGAGATTACTGCTGTTATTGTGATGTGGAGGAAGTTGGAGTTGAGGTTGGTGGGAGTTTTCTTCTACCTTTTGGCTTGCCAGTATCATACACATTTCTGCCCATCTACAAGCCTATTTACTTGCTTCAAACAATTTTTTTTTAAATTTTTTAAACATACAACATTTGGTGTCTTCCCACAGAAAGAGAGGCTTGTGTTGGCTTGTCTGCTTTTGAGGATGTTGTGAAAAACTTTGTAGGGTGAACAGAATTTAAAAAAAAAAATATATAGATCTTGAGATTTTCAGTACTTGCAACTTTTCTTCTTGCAAACTCAGGGTGATTGAAAAGTCAGTCACATCCTATTTTTAAATAAAAAAAAAAAAAAAAAGGTAAAGGATCCCGTTACACGCCCATTGAGGCATATTGGGAATATGGTGTTAGGCCCATATTTGCTTGACTGTCGGCACACTAGGGGTGATGTGGTCAGCATCACGCCGGCCGCCTTAACCTTCCCAGAGTTGCTCTGGTACCCATGTGGGGCTGGGTCGACCCAGGAGCCGTTTGTGGCCTAAAAAATCCCATATATTTAAATGTTTACATCATTATGTCCGATTGACAGAGCTGGTCTCTCGTGGCAAAGGAGCCGGATTTGAATCACGGTACCGCCACGCTCCAGTCTACCCAGCTGTAAATGGCTACATGACTCTGCTCTTTGAGTTAGGGAAGGCAAAGGCTGCGCGGAAGGCAACTGGTCTCCCCCACTTCTCGATGCTGGACCTGTATGGTGAAGTCTCTAACACTTCACTCCCATGTGGCAGTATCTGCTATGGGACTACCTTTACCTTTGTTACATCCTTACTAGTGTCCAATGGACCATCCTGAAACAAAATGTTACAACAAGGAGCAACAACCACCATCTGACACACAGCTTTATTTTATTTTCATTTTTTGTTCCCAGAAACAAAATAAAATAAAATCTAAAGTGACCAGTACACTGACGTTACAAGAGACAACAAAAATTGGGGCCCACTATGACATCGTGCATTGAATAGATCAGATTGTACTTTGAACTGTAAAGTTAATGTGACATAGCATTTTATGTCATGACCCAAGTGGGCCCGCTCCCCTTAGATTGTGAAGGAGAATAAGGGGCTGAAACACTTGATTGACAGGGGGAGGCTTCTGGTGATCAGATTACCTCCTATTGTTTCGCTCTGTATAGAGTTTCCTATCATCAGTGGCAGTTAATTGTCTAGGTTGTGATGTTTGTTTCATATAAATTAGTTGGACTGAGTTAAGAAATAACAATTTTAAAACAAGATAAACTCGCTTGAAAGCCTGGCCAAATGCTTCAACAAGTGAACAGTCCAGCCCATTGCAACATTCCAGGCGAAGAGGCAGATCAACTTGCTAAAGAAGGGAGAGCCCTGCAACAAAATGATATAAAGACAACTTATGAAATGGCTAAAACAACTATAAAGCCATATTCAAGTCCAAATGGGACAGAGAACACCCAGGTCACATAAAAAATTATGCCTATCACCAGCTATCTAGGTGAGACCAGGTCATCATTTTCCCACTTATGCATTGGCCACAATAGGTTGAGGTACCATCTATATCACAAGTACAGGACTGGTCCAACAGATCTCTGCTCCTGTGGCACAAGCCCCATGACAGCCGAACATCTGCTCCAGCCCTGCCCAACTTACAGCAGTGAACAGAGTGGCAAATTGCAGCAACCAACCTCTCAATGAAAAAAACTGTTTGGAGATGTCAGGAACCTTGAGCCGACTACTGTCTTTTATTAGTCATTAATGTACGAGGGGCGGTCGAAAAGTTTTGCACTTTACTAAGAAAGCGTTAAGACAGGCGGGATTGCTGTGTATCATTGTAAAGACACACTATTGGTTTACATTTCCCGCGCGTACATGGCGCGCGCGGGGTGCCGTGTGAAAGAGAAATTGGCGGGAAACTGGTATGAAGCGGTGTCATTGACAAAACGGAGGCTCGTTGCGTAATCAAATTCCTGCACCTGCAGGGCAAATCCGCAAAGCAAATTCATGATGAGATGTTTGCCGATTATAAGGATGTCTGCCCTTCGTATGACACTGTGAAGCGTTGGAAAAGTCACTTTCAAACAGGACACAGCAGCGTTCAAGATGAACCAAGGAGCGGCACGCCGTCCATTGCAGATGATGCAAGCAACATTGCAAGAGTGGAGGCCCTAGTCTTCTCAGACATGCGCATAACCGTCGAGGAAATCATGGCTGAGTTGGGACTAAGTCATGGGACCACATTGAAGATTTTGCATGAGCAGCTTCACATGTCAAAGGTGTCCGCCAGGTGGATTCCCAGCCTTCTTACGCCATTCCAAAAGGAGCATCGAGCCGAAACATCCGCACAGATGTTGGACATTTGCAATGCTGACGAAGATGATTCTTTTCGTAGACTGGTTACTGTGGACGAATGTTGGGTGCATTTCTATGACCCCGAGACTAAAAACCAGAGCAAACAATGGAAACATTCCTGTTCGCCACCACCAAAGAAGGCAAAGACGGTACCCTCTGCGGGAAAGGTCATGCTCACCGTCTTTTGGGACTGCCATGGGGTAATACTCACCGACTACCTTACTTGTGGCCGTACTATCAACTCCACATACTACCAAAGCCTTCTCCAGAAGTTACGAGAAGAAATGAAGCGCAAAAGACGCGGGATGCTGTCCAGAGGCGTTCGTCTGCTTCAGGACAATGCGCTGGCTCATGCAGCTCATGGCTCCATCGTCCTTGCCCAGCAGTGCGGGTATGAAATCATGCCCCATCCACCATACTCACCGGACTTGGCACCGAGTGACTTCTTCCTGTTTCCAAACATGAAGAATCCGCTTCGTGGACGTCGTTTTTCTAACGACTAGGACTTGATTGCTGAACTGGAGACGTGGTTCCGGGCCCAGACGGGGGTGTTCTACAATCAGGGCATCAGGAAGGTGAAGAAGAGATGGGAGAAGTGCATTGCCTTGAGGGGTAAATACATAGAGGACTAAAGTTCACACCAATTTTCAGGTACGTGCCTCGACTCCTTCATACTAAAGTGCAAAACTTTTCGACCGCCCCTCGTAGAAGTCTGAGAGCGAATGAAGAAAAAGAAACAAGAAGTGACTGTTCTGTTAGACTTCAGAAGAAACTTAAGTTTTACAGTTTGTTTTTGGAAATACATTTACATCTGGCAATTTATTAAAAAGTTATGCATGTTTTAAAAGTACATATATTTGAACATAAACTTAAATCTAGGTTTTGTTATTTCTGGATATGCCTTAATTAAATTAATTAAAGCAACTTTGAAGCTGTTCTGATTTAGCTAACACTTAAAGTATGAGAGGCCAGAATTCAGGGCTAGTATATTTGAGATGTTTTTCTTTTGCTTTGTCCCAATTTTTATATGTGATTAAAAAGTCTTAATCGATTAGTCGAATTTCTTTAATTGAAGATTAATCAATCAATTTCGAACAGTTTGATAAGTTATGCCGCGGTAGCATAATGGTTAGTGCACTGGCTTCCTAGCTCAGTGGTCTATGGTTCGATCCCCAGATGAGGTGGGATTTTTTTAGGCCGCAAACGGCTCCTAGGTCGACCCAGCCCCAACTGGGTGCCAGTGCAACTTCTGGGAAGGTTAAGGCGGCCGGCGTGATGCTGACACATCACCCCTAGTGTGCCGATGGTCAAGAAAATATGGGCCTAACACCATATTCCCAATATGCCTCAATGGGCGTATAACGGGATCCTTTACCTTTTTTTTTTTTCAATCAATTTCGAACAGTTTGATAAGTTATAAAAAATCATGAATAACATTTTTTAAACCACTAAGGAATGTATTTATTTTACTATTTATAAGGCAACATCGACCTGAAAATATAATAAAAATACTGAAAAGTTAGAACCAAAAATATTTTATTATTATTGACCATACTTGCCAAACTCCATATCACAAACCTCTAACATAGCAAATGCTCTCACGTTTAAGCATAAGTTATAAACATTGGTAAAAATGGAATAATCTATTTTCGTTTATCGATTAAAATCGATTAAATTTTTTTGAGTGATCATCTCACAGTTAGAGATCCCGGCCTTAATTTTAATCAATCCTCATTAGTTTCCTTTACAACTGTGTAAAACATTACTATATTTTTTTTTTTAAACTTGAAAAGAACCGATCCTTAAACTTTAAAACTGTTCAAAAACTAAAAGTGACAGAAAATTCCTTGTGTCAAACATGGGAAATCATCAGCTCCTTTAAAAAGTTAACATCAATGTGCTACCACATTTTTCTGAAAGTTAACATAATCATTATTTTTGTAGCAGCTGATTGTTAGAAGTGATAGATTTTAATGATCTAACATCTGAAATAACATTTACATGCGTACTTGATTATATTTTCTGTTATTTTCAGTTGCTGGAGCAGTGCTTTGGACAGAGAGGAAGAAAAGTGCAAAGAAAAGGCTTGTCACTGGTGGTTTCATTTGTTTCAGCTGACCTCATCCTTTCTTGCCAGCAGTCACTTATTAGGTGGCAAGAACACTGAAGAGGTATTAACATTGTTGTTGAGGGTCGTTTCCTTGTTCCAGTACTTTTCATTATGCTCAGCTGATTTACCATTTTGGTGTTAAGTTGCAGTTATCGTATAAAACAAATCACTTCAGAAAGCACATGACTACTTCGGTGCAGGCTTCCTGCAAGGGGCTAGCTGTATTAGTCGCTCCGTGCTCCATGGGAAGCAAAAGGAAAATGGTGTAAGATGCAGGAAATACATATTTTTGGGAAATGACTCCAGAAATAGTCATTTTATGCTGTTTTAAAAACTTCAATAACAAATTAACAACATCAGCAGTTGTTTATGCAGGTTGATATTCAGTATAAAAAAAAAAAACATGCAACACTCAAAGGCTGCAGAGGGATTTGTTTTCTCAGAGATAGCTTTGCAGTTTTTCTTCATAGAGTTTTCATGTTATTTGACCTACAGGTGCTTAAAAAAAATTACCTGCTTTACTAAGAAATGGCAGAAGTGTGAGACAGTTGCTAACACACACACACCACCTGTCGTAGATTTTATTAAGATAGGTTGAAGATGTTTAAGGTCCCGTCTGAGCAGAGGTGATAATGGTAAACTATGTGATAATAAGGGGTAAGAAGTAGCTTTACTTTTCACAATGGTGAGAGTGTAAGAGAAAGGACAGTCTCTGGATTGAGTAATTGCTCTAATCCAGCCTATCTTACGACAATATTTAACTAGACGCACTTTCTCTCCTGGTACATATATACGAGTTACACTCCACTTACATATACACAATTCTGTGACATAATACGTACAGACGTGAACCAAGCTATGGATAACATATAATGGGCAGGGGTTGACCAACACGATAACTTAAGGTGTATTATGTTTATTGTCTCTAGAAAAAAATCACAACATCAATCATCAGAAAGTATAGTTTACAGACACAAAAATGCAAGACAAATTATTAACCCAATAGGCCCTCCTCTCTAGTAAAGGAACTCCAAAGTAGATCCCAACAGAGGTCTTTTTCTTCTTTGATCCTTAGCCACCGACCGTCAAAGCAGTCAGTGGCCATCACGCCTAGTGGCGTCTTGTAGGGCAACAACAAATTGATTCCACTTTGCTCGGTTGGTGGCCATCCTTGGTACAGTGCCCCAACTCTGGTTCATTCTTTGCATCTCAGCCTCCACAGTCCTCCGCCAGGTTGTTTTTGGTCGGCCTCTCTTTCGTTTTCCTTCAGGGGTCCAAAGCATAGCTGTTCTTGTGATGGCATCGGGGTCTCTTCAGAGGACATGGCCAACCCAGCTCCAGCGTCTGCCAGCTATGATGGTGTGCATGTCCTCTTGCTTGCTCCGAGTAAGCAGATCTTGGTTGGTGATGGTATTCGGCCAAAAGATTCGGTGAATTTTTCTTAGGCATGCTGTGTGAAAAGAGGACAATTTCGACATTTCCTTCTCTGTAATTCTCCAGCATTCTGCACCATAGAGAAGCACAGAAAGCACACAGCTCTGATATAATCTTAATTTTGTGCTTGTGCTGTATTGAGAGGACTTCCAGATGTTGTTTAGGCTAAAAAAGGCTGTTCTTGCCTGATTCATTCTGATGTTGATGTCTTTGCCTGCCCCGCCGTCTGGTGTTACTATGCATCCTAGATATGTGAAGGTGTCTGTCTGTACCAGTTGCTGATTCCTTACTGATATGGGCTCAGGGTTGCTCACATTGAGCGTCATGACCTCTGACTTTTTAAAATTGATGTTCAAGCCCACCTGCTGGCTAAACTTATTAAGTCTATCCGTTTTTTCCTGGATGTGTTGATGTGAATGTGCTAGTAGTGCAATGTCATCTGCATATTCCAGATCTTCCAATGTAGAAAATGTAGTCCATCTTATTCCTCTTGGACTGCCCTCTGTTGTCTGGCGCATCACCCAGTCTATGACTGTTAAAAATAGAGTGGTTGATAAGGCGCATCCCTGTTGTACTCCTGTCTTCATCTCAAAGGTTCCAACAGAGGTACTTAACCAAAAAGATTAAAGTTAATACTAAAGTAAAGGGATAGACGATAAAGGAAAGAGCAAAGTCTTTAGTTAATCTATCCTGGGAAAAAAATAATATAACAGTAGTACTTACTTACTTACTTAGTCGTTCCCCTTCTACTGTGAGGTGTAGAGGTTTGGAAGAGAGAGCGCCAGACTATCCTATCAGCTGTCTTCCTCCTGGCCTGGTTCCATTCTAGTCCTCGGTCCTTCAAAGATTGTCTAATGTTGTCCTCCCAGCGGACTCTGGGTCGTCCTGGGGGTCTGGATCCTTGGCTCTTTGTTTCCCATGCTTGTCGTGGTATCCGATCTTCTCCCATTCTGCAGACATGGCCAAACCATCTTAGTTGGGACTGTTCTACTTGGGTCTGCAGGGGGTAGGATTTAAGGCCTTGACGTATCGTCTGGTTGCGTACCATGTCTCTTCTTGTTACTTGAGCCACCTTCCTCAGATACCTCATTTCTAAGGTTTGGATCTAGCTTTTGTGGGTTGTAGTCATTGCCCATGACTCGCATCCATATGTCAAGACTGGGACATAGGTGGAGCGGTATACAGCCATCTTCGTTTTCTTACCAACCTCTCTCTTGCTGAGGAATCCTCGATTTATGGCCTGAAAAAGTCTCCCAGCTGCTGCTTTTCGAGTGGCCAACTCTTCTTTGATGCCTCCCTTTCGGTCTGTAATAGCTCCGAGGTATTTAAAGTAATCGACCTGCTCCAGGACCTGTTCTCCCAGCTTAATCTGATGTCTTCTTTCTTCTCGTGATATCACCATGGATTTTGTTTTAGAGCTGCTTATGACCACCCCTCTCTTCTCCAGCTCTTCCTTCCAGACTTGCAGGTTGGATTGGAGATGTGCCTCTGATTTAGCAATCAGGGCAACATCATCAGCAAATGCCAGCTCCGAAATACAGACCTGTCTCATCTTCCAGTACCCCACTGAATACTTTCTTGTTCTCTCCTTACATGCCTTGATGACATCGTCCATGAGGAGTATGAAAAGATAAGTTGACAGTATATCACCTTGTCTTACACCAGTGGTGGTCCTGAACTCTTCTGACTTATGGTTTGCTGTCCTCACATAATTTCTGCAAGACTTGTAGAAGCTCTGTATAGCATGAATCAGAGGTGCTGGAATGTTCTTCCTTGCCAAACAGTCCCAAAGTTTGCTCCAGGGGACCCTGTCAAATGCCTTTTCCAGATCTATGAAACAAAGATGGATCTCACTCTTATACTCAAGGGCCTTTTCACTCAGCTGTCTGAGTGTGAAGATTAGGTCTTGAGTACTTCGTTTCGCTCGGAATCCGCACTAGACCTCATCCAATTGTGGCTCAGCTAGGCGTCTGTGGCGTAGCGTAGGAAGGATAAGAATTTATTAGAAGAAATAATAGATATGAATGTGAAATTTTCCTGGATCACCTCGAGGAAGATTTGGCTCAAGAAATCCTGGTGGGTTTCTCCACCGGCTGAAGGGAGACAATGAGGGTAAATTCTCCTAACTAGACAGGTCTTGAAAGTTTGAAAGGAGATATTTGGTCTCTCGCTACCGTCGTCCCCTTCTCCGTTATCCATTATTCCTATTCTTAATTATTGCAGGGATAATATTTTATATTTTTACGAGCCCCCGCCCTCCCTTATTAAGGAAGATAAACATCAGACAATATGTAACATCTAATAGAAGAAACAAGGCACGGGGTACATTATATACACCCAATAGGTTTATTAAAATTAAAATGAATAGATGGTGGATGATAGTATTGTCGATGGAATTAGTGTCTGCTGTATGTAATATGTGTCTCACAATTCAAGTGTTTTTCATCATGGATGACTAAAGATAGGGCATTGACATGGTGAGTTCCCTTTTTCAAGGAACTTATCTTTTCAGCCCCTGGCTGATAGTGAAGCGTGGTTAGTTCTCCGGTCTCCTGACGTTGCACCAGGTAGGTCTTGAATGGTTCGGATTTGCCTTCACTGTGCTCGACTCCGTATTCTGCTCTGAGATTGGACTGTCATGCAAGGCTCCACCATAGACTACTCAGAGATGGACTCTAATCACAATTTAGACACGTGGCTTCAGTGCTTTAATGCGTGAATTCGCACGATCTTGATTAGGTTTAGCTGTCTCGGTTCCCTGGGCGTAAGTGAAAAAATGGCCATGTTTGGCGATCTATTAGCGGGTGATTTCCGCTTGGGCACGTGATCCAAAGCGTGCATCACGTGGCTTTGGCATCATAAAGACGCTCCAATCAATAACGTTAAAAGTCACGTGGGGGTTTCCTAAAGTGGCCTAAACTGGTTCTACCTAAGTTTAAGCAGTCGGTCCTAAATTAAAACAGGTTTCTAGCTACCGAGGTCAGGGGTCAACAATGACGTCATATCTAAAAATAGTATTAGGCGCTAGGAGAAAATCACTGAACGCTAGGAGAATATCCGCAAGTGAAATTTCCCATGATTTTACGGGCTTCTCGATCATGCATTGAAGATGAGAAAAAAAATGGCGGCTCGTAAATAATAAAAAAAGAAGAGAAGATTGAGCAAGTCGTCACACAAGCCCCTCCTCAAGTTTGACGTTCCGTCCAACTCCTCTGGTCCTGTCTTCCTCTTCTTTTACAGCTTCTCATTGTACCTCGTTTGCATAAGGGTGTTTACTAAAAAAATTTGCCCCTATGTTGTTCTTCCCAGGTAAGTATTCTGGTTTTCTTCCTGGTTTTCTTTGGATGCCTACGTCTGAAGCAATGCTTCCCTAGGTCCTGTAACTGGTCTACTCTATGTGTTGAGGTTACCTGGTTACAATCTGAACAGGACTTCACATACCGAGCTATGTCTTCCATGATGCCGGGCCAATAATAATGGGTGGCTATCCTTTGATTTGTGGCACCATTACCCAGGTGTTCACTCAAAGTAGCAACATGCCCCCATTCCATAACTTTATTTCTATATATGGATGGCACCACAATCTGTCCATGACTTTTTAGCCCTCTGCCAGCTTTCCTGTGCAAGAGTCCATATTCCATATAAAAGTCACCCTTTCTTCGAGGGTTATGTGAGTTTTTCAATTTGCCAAAGCAAGGCCCCAATGTGCTATCAGCTGCTTGAGCCCTTTTCATCTTGTTCGGATGAATTTCTAATTTAGAGTCCCTCTCTATGCATTTGGAGTCAGACCTGGTCTTAATGGCAGCCATAACCACAGGCTTTACTGGTTCTCCTAAAAAGACATATCTACGCCCTAACATCAGGGGGTAGAAAGGATCCTCTAAAACTGCAGCATTGATTTCCCCTTCCACATAGTGACAACTGACTTGAATCTTCGCAATGGGCAAAGTTAAGGGTAATGCTCCCTTGAGTGGCCCCTGGATATCCACTGTTTCTGTGGTGAGTTGTTCGGGGTGCACCAGAGATGCAGAAACGACCGCGTCATAGGACAAACCTGTGTCGTACATCCCGATGACTTGTTTGCCATTCATGGTCACTGTCTCCTGTATAGGTGGGTGATGGAGGCTATTCTGACTCACTGTCAGTTCCTTCCTGTCAACAGCCCTCACCTGCAAACATGCAACATGATGGGGGTTTTTCCTTCTGCAATCTGCAGTATTGTGGTTGCTCATTTTGCACATCTTACACCACTTTTCTCCCCGCCTCTGAGGCTGGAAAGCTGATCTCTGAGTAGTCTTATGGGCATAGTCTGGCTTGTCATGTTTTCTGAAGTGATGGTAAGGTAGATTCATTTTGGGGTCCAAGTGTGCCTGAGGTGTCGGCCTCGATAATTCTTCCGGTTGGTTCCACCGGGATGGGCCATTCTCTGTTAGCGCTGCCTGATAACGTTCCGCTAACTGGACTATGGATTCTCAAGTGCTGGCCCCATTCTCTGTCAGGAATCTTCTCATGTCGGAAGTCATGGTGTCCTTCAGTTGTTCGATCATGACCATTTCCTTCAGGTCTTCCCAATCATGAGTAAAATTTCCTAGGGCACCCCACTTCTCCACATAGGAATCCAGTCTCGCAGCAAACTGAGCAACGCTCTCTCCAACTTCCCTCCTAGAGTTACGGAACCTCTTCCTATAGGTGTCAGCATGTAGCTCATAACAAACCAGTAGTGCCTTTTTCAGCGAGTCGTAGTCTTCCTGTAAACCTGGAGGAAGCTTGCTATACACTTCATAAGCAGTTCCTCTAAGCCCTTGCGACAGTTTCAGGTTCCACTTGGTTCTCTCCAAACCAAACGTGGTGGCAAACTTCTCAAATTTGTCCAAATACACATCGATAGAGTCAGCTCGTTCCGAGAAAGTTTCGAATGGTAACGTCAAGGGTCCCAAGTTTGACACGTGTGAGGATGGCAAAGGTCCTGGGCTCCCCGTGTGCAAGGAGGGCATATCATATGACCGTGGCGATAGGTTGCCTGATGATGTAGATGCAGTCGCACCGGCTACTGGTTCAACTCTTTGAGCCTGTCCCTGCATCTCTAACTGCTTCATCTTCAGTGCATGCTCACGTTCATCTCTCTCGCTTCTTTCCTTAGCGTCTACAGCTTTTATCCTCTCATCTATTTTGGCTAACTTTATTCGCTCTTCTCTTTCAGCTTTCGCTGTTTCTCGAGCGTAATACTTATCAGTCTCGACACTGACATAATTCGCAAGGTCCACCCCACTATAACCTAGATCTCGACCGGCCTCTCCTAGTGCTGCCTTAAGCTTAACTATTTCAGCCATCTTTTGCTGTTATAGTCCACACTGAGTAAGCTAGTGCTACCTTCCAATAGTATTTCTAACAACAAGCAAAAACTTACAAATTATCAAACTCCTGTAGAATGAAATTACTACAGTTATGGAGACTTAATGTCTGTAATTCAATTAGATACAAAATCATGAACTAACTTAATTAAAACACAACATATATAAAGGGATTCACCAATCAATGCCTGAAATTCTAGAAAAATTGTTTTATGTCTTTCTAGAGCTACTGTGTGAAAATACATGTGTTCAAATAGTATACTGTAATGAATGAATGAATGATACTATCCCAGAGGTATGATATAAATACATAAGTTCAAATCCCGGACGAGCCCCCAGTGTGGCGTAGCGTAGGAAGGATAAGAATTTATTAGAAGAAATAATAGATATGAATATGAAATTTTCCTGGATCACCCCGAGGAAGATTTGGCTCAAGAAGTCCTGATGGGTTTCTCCACCGGCTGAAGGGAGACAATGAGGGTAAATTCTCCTAACTAGACAGGTCTTGAAAGTTTGAAAGGAGATATTTGGTCTCTCGCTATCGTCGTCCCTTTCTCCGTTATCCATTATTCCTATTCTTAATTATTGCAGGGATAATATTTTATATTTTTACGAGCCCCCCCCTCCCTTGTTAAGGAAGATAAATATCAGACAATATGTAACATCTAATAGAAGAAACAAGGCATGGGGTACATTATATACACCCAATAAGTTTATTAAAATTAAAATGAATAGATGGTGGATGATAGTATTGTCGATGGAATTAGTGTCTGCTCTATGTAATATGTGTCTCACAATTCAAGTGTTTTTCATCATGGATGACTAAAGATAGGGCATTGACATGGTGAGTTCCCTTTTTCAAGGAACTTATCTTTTCAGCCCCTGGCTGATAGTGAAGCGTGGTTAGTTCTCCAGTCTCCTGACGTTGCACCGGGTAGGTCTTGAATGGTTCGGATTTGCCTTCACTGTGCTCGACTCCGTATTCTGCTCTGAGATTGGACTGTCGTGCAAGGCTCCACCATAGATTACTCAGAGATGGACTGTAATCACAATTTAGACACGTGGCTTCAGTTCTTTAATGCGTGAATTCGCACGATCTTGATTAGGTCTAGCTGTCTCGGTTCCCTGGGCGTAAGTGAAAAAATGGCCGTGTTTGATGCACTTTTAGCGGGTGATTTCCGCTTGGGCACGTGATCCAAAGCGTGCATCACGCGGCTTTGGCATCATAAAGACGCTCCAATCAATAACGTTAAAAGTCACATGGGGGTTTCCTAAAGTGGCCTAAACTGGTTCTACCTAAGTTTAAGCAGTCGGTCCTAAATTAAAACAGGTTTCTAGCTACCGAGGTCAGGGGCCAACAATGACGTCATATCTAAAAATAGTATTAGGCGCTAGGAGAAAATCACTGAACGCTAGGAGAATATCCGCAAGTGAAATTTCCCGTGATTTTACGGGCTTCTCGATCATGCATTGAAGATGAGAAAAAAATGGCGGCTCGTAAATAATAAAAAAAGTAGAGAAGATTGAGCAAGTCGTCACAGCGTCGGAGTCTCTGCTCTCGGATTCTAGAGTAGATTTTACCAGGGACACTGAGAAGGGATATGCCTCTATGGTTTCCACACTGTCGATTGTCACCCTTTTTGAAAATTGGTGTTATGATGGCAATCACCCAATCCTTTGGTATGGTCTTGTTGTACCACACTGCCTGTAGAACCCTTAAGAGTAATAGGTCGCCTGATGCTCCCATGTACTTAACCATTTCTGGTTATAACAGTAGTAGTGAACCCGAAAAGACAGAAGGGAGTAAAATGATTATACAAAATATGAAATAGTCATTTCTCTTTCTTACAATCTGTCAGTCTGTGGCAAAGTTCACGTCAGGTAGTGCATGTAGAAATATATATATCGCGATCGAAATGTTCACCATGGGCAGCACACAGTAGTCCGATATTTAAGGAAATGTCTGGTGGGTACACTGTTAGAAAAACCAATAAGGATAAGCAAAGGATCTCCTATCTGTGTTTTTTTTTTCTTTGTTTCTCTCTGGGGTTTAGTGCCGGTTATGGACTCAAGTATTCTTTTTTTCTGGATAAATCCACTCGAGAAAAGAAAAACCACTATAGTCAGTATTCTGGAACAAATGTTATATAGATATTTGGCCGCCACAAGCGGATCAGATTTGCTGTAAACAATCTGGGTAATTTCTTGTCCAGTTTATGATCTTATTCTTAAAGTTTATATGTGGGAACTCTCTCTCTGGAAGAAAGCAAGAGGACCGCACAGGTCAAAATCTAAGACCCGATAATATTTTAAGA
Source organism: Oreohelix idahoensis (assembly GCA_024509875.1). Taxonomy (NCBI): domain Eukaryota; kingdom Metazoa; phylum Mollusca; class Gastropoda; order Stylommatophora; family Oreohelicidae; genus Oreohelix; species Oreohelix idahoensis. The sequence goes on from JAMPIV010002054.1 coordinate 448,535, forward strand.
ATGTTTCTGGAGCTATTCAAACCGCTAGATCGCAAGGGTTGTGATCGCCTAGAGGTGGAAAAAAACAAACATGTTAACAATGATATCAATATTATAATCTCAAACGCGTTAGGTTAGACCACTCCGGTATTAAATTATATTTAAACCCACAAGAGTCTAGCTAATATTATCACGCTTTAACACGAGATATAAACTCTAGTAATTCACAAAATTACGCATGATGAATAAAAGTAGATTTATCTCTAATTATAAATCGCCTAGCGTATATTAATTAATTTAAAGCGTCTCTTACTGGGGGAATGACAAGAAATTAAATTTACTTATTACAGCTGGAACAATTTGCTGTAAGTTATTTTAACACGTTAAGACACTCAAAATTCTAATATATATTATGATTACCGCCATGCAGGAAACTGACACTCTCCACGAATCTAAGAAATTCTCTCTGTATAAAACTCTAAGAGTTCGCGCTAGCAGATATCAACAATTCCTGCTGCAGACTGATAATGAGTTTTAAGAGACTGCACATATATATGAATCGGCCCGATCTCGCCCATCGCACCTCGAGCGAATTCAACATCCATTCTATTATCAGGTGTTAATCAGAGGTTTCAGATCTCGGCTCTGATTTCGTAACGTGACCGCCGGTGGCCCGCCTCCTGAAGGAATGTCAGTAAGAGATACCGAAATACAGTAGAACTCCATTTATCCGAACCCCATGGGACCGAGCATCGTTCGGATAATCAAATGTTCGGATAATTGGATTACATAATGTATCGAGTACATGTACACATAACCTCTACACCTCACGGTAGAAGGGGAACGACTAAGTAAGTAAGTACATGTACACATATTTCTAAAAATAATTAACCATCACAAGGAAAATACACTATAAAACATATTTACTTGTACTGTAATAATAATACCCACACTGTATTAGATCACTGTATCACCAAAATCTTTTATTACACTGCAGTGCATGTACTACTTGTATTAATTATTTTTGTTAAGAAAGAGAAATGTTTTCAAAATAACATTACAAACGATTCAAAACCAGGCGCAACTTACGTATATATGTACTTGCACAGATGTAGCCCACTATTTAAAATAATGAGGAATCCTCTTTTGCACCAAACTGGATAGTCTCCTTTTGGCTGCTAAGTCCCGCATTCTCTTCAACAGCAGAAGCTGTGTAGGACAGCTGTCATCTTCTTGCTCGTACCAAGCCATCGCTGTTTCTAGTGCTATAAAGGCCTCTTCAGGACTTGGTCGGCGTTTTGGTTTTTCTTCATAATCTACAAGTACATCATGTACTTCTGAGGAGTCTTCATCATCGGTCACTACATGTATTTGGTTTTCTTTTTGCACAAAAGACAAAATTTCTTCGTCATTCAAAAACTGAAAACCAGAATCATTATCATCTTCTAGCCACATGTGTGCATCATCTTTGTCACAGTCCGAAAATCCGGGCATTGCTTGAAACAGTTCCACAACTTCATTTATACAATCATCATTTGTGTCCACTGCAGTAGTTTCATTTCCTCCTTTTTTCCCAAGCAATCTACTCCAAGCCTTGTTGAGATTATCTTGTGACAGGGTGGTCCAAGCATCAGCTAACATATAGCAGCAGTCTTTGAGATTAAGCTTTTTGGAAAACGCCACCACACTTTCTTCATCTTCAGCCAACAATAAACGACGCAGGACTTCCTTCTTGTACATCTTTTTAAGCTTTGCTATAACACCCTGATCCATTGGTTGAATCAGTGCTGTTACATTGGGAGGCAGAAAAATTACTTTAAAATTTGCATCAACTGCATTCAATGTATCCATCTCTGGATGAGATGGTGCATTGTCCAGTAGAAGAATTACTTTTCCAGTTTTCTTTTCTTGTTCTCTCAACCTCTTCACATTTGGGATGAACTGATTTGTATACCAATCAAGAAATATTTCACTATTCATCCAAGCACTCTACTGTGCTTTGTAACACAATGGGAGACATGTCACATTCTTTAAACAACGTGGTTTTTTTGGCTTTGCCGATCATTAGCACCGGTAAACGATGACTTCCACTGGCATTCGCGGCTACCATAATTGTTACTCTCTCTTTGCACTTTTTAAACCTAGGGGCAGCTGCTTCGCGCTGAGATGCAAGTGATTTTTGAGGCAATGATTTCCAGTATAAGCCAGTCTCATCGGCATTATACACATCATCGAGTGAATAACCTTCTTCTTCCAAAAAAGCCAAGAATGTTTCTTTAAAATTTTTAGCGGCAGTTGCATCGCTAGATAAAGATTCCCCTTGAATCTCCAATTCTCGTATGCCATGACGAGATTTAAAGTTTCTTAACCATCCCTGGCTAGCCTTAAAGTCAGGAGGACCGTCAAGTTGATTGTTGAACTGAAGTGCCTTTTCACACAACAGAGAACCAGAGATAGGTTCCCCTTTGCTTCTTCTTTGCACAAACCATATATACAAAGCCTCTTCCAATTTCACATCTTTCGCATTTCTCATGGTTTTACGTTTCTTCGACCCATTTTCACTATCAAATTTCGATGCAAAACTCATAATTTTATCCTTGTTACTTTTGATGTCAGAGACGGTAGCTTTCCCAACATTGAAAATCCTCGCAAGTGAAGACACAGTTTCACCTTGTCCTAGTCTCTTGATAATTTCTGTTTTCGTTTCAATTGACAAAACATTGCGGTTCCTTTTATATGCTTTAGGCCTACTGGAAGATGCCATATCGCACAGAGAAATACTTGTACACCAAAATTATTCTGCTGTAGTAGCAGACACAATTATTTTAAGTTGAACTGTCTGTTTAGCCAGTGTTCTACCTAGAACGCACACGTACACTGGATTGGTAAACCAGATATTAACTGACTTTATGATCTAACTGACTTCCTGTACGTAAGCGACCGACCATTAGCCATCCCATTCTCTACAAATTGTTCGCACACATTTGAAGTTTGCCGCATCAAAAGATTCAGAATTTTAGTCTAACGTGACTGTGGCATCTGATTTTTTTTTTTTTTCTGGAAAAAGTGTTCGGATAATTGGATGTTCGGATAATTGGGGTTCGGATAAATGGAGTTCTACTGTAGTTTTATTTTAATAGCCCGAGAGAGAAGACAACAAAGGGCGAATGTCGTGGCTGCTAGCATGATAACATTGCATACCAACCAGCAAGCGTGGGAATTCCACTCGAGTTGTTTAGTTGTAAGAGAGAAAGGGGTGACAGGGATTAAAGAGAGGTTCGATTTTCATACGTCACACCACCCAAAAAAAAAAACCTTTTCCTCCTCCCCCTAATAACAAAAAACTTTCAAACAAATTTGTCAGCTGATGTGTTTAAATCCGAAATATTTCAGATATTAAACCAGTCAACATTATTTTAGTCCACAATCTTCATCATATATTAAGAAATGAAACAGCCACATTTCATAACTGACAAAAATTTACCATTTTTCCCACATAAACTTTGAATTAGGGCATGTACTTCAAAGTTTTCTTATTTTTGTCAATCACCATGCCGGTATAAATAAATACATGGCTAGTATCTTATAATTCCTTTTTTTTTAAATATTATTTTGGGAGTTAAGCCTGCCCTTAATAATTATTATTGAAACCTTCATGAAATGTTCTGTTAGTCGCTAGACTTAACTTATATTACTATATTGTTGCAGATCTCCAGTCTTGACACTCTGAAGAAGTTTATGGAGAGTTCAACAATGGGAGAATACAATGTTCGCCTTCAGATGCTCTTAGCCTTTCATTGCCAGCTTCTACACATGGATGAAAGCCCTGCTCAAAGTTTGTCATGAAATATTTTGTGGTTTTAAAATTTAGTAAAGTTGAACATCCAATCAAGTAACATGAAATAGTGAGATTCGTCATATGCTACTTGTCATCTTAATTATATGTAGTACACACATCAGAATAAATCAGTACATTCTTGCCCATAGTCAGTTATGACTGAAGGGCTATTACTATTACATACATCAGATATTGGGGAATCTTAATGGAGATCAAATGAAATCAAGTCCAGAAATAAATCAGAATCTTCAACTTAGATGTCAAGTAAGTCCAATTGTATGAATGAAACATAGAAAACAACAACAACAAAACTTAAATCAAGATGTTAGAGGGATTAAAATAATACATACATGCCACACCTCAGACATGAAAAACCTGTACAACAAATCCAAAAACCCTGTACAGAGACCCGCAAAACCTGTACAGACTGAAAAACGTAACAATAGAGTTAATTAATGTACAAATATATTCAATTAGATGGTTCTGCACCATCATAGTGACATGCGCCCTTTGCCTTTTTAAGCATGTCTTCACTTGCTTTAAAACCTAAACAACAAGAGTTAGAATTTATTTTGTACCGGTATTGTAGAAAAGCTGTGACTGTATCATCATTTAGTCTATTTCTGCAAAAAAAATTAATACAATTTATGGTGGAAATGAAGAACAGTTTGGTGTGTGTTCTATAGTGCCTTATAAAAGTATAGATCTAAAGAGACCAGTAATAAGCGTTATGGGTTAGGTTTAGGAATCTTAAATCAAATATATATATATATATATATATATATATTTTTTAAAGCTAGCAATGAAAATATAAACTGGCGCAATATTATATATTCTCTACCGAACTTCAAAAAATGGAATAGCCGTTATACCCATACGAATTTTAGTGTCAATCAAACATTGATAGTAATTAATTATTTAATAAATATAAATCATTGGATGACCGTAATGATGATCACCCAAGGCAAAATCACATTGTTTTTTAAAGAAACGAAATTAAAACTAAGAAGAGAAGTAACTCCAAATAAACTTTTCTCTGACCTGGTTAAGATGCAAATTTGCCTTGCTTTTGTGGGTTTTTTTTTCAGTTTCATAATTTGGTCATATCGGAATGACGGTCGCCGAATGCTCCGCATGTATTTTCGTACCATTTAGATTTCGGGTTAACCCTAACCCCAACTGTAACCCTAATCCAAACTCTAAATGGTACGAAAATACATGCAGAGCATTCGGCGACCGTCATTCCGATATTAGGCCTACCCATAATTTGTTTTGTATTATTATTCAAATTTACATTTCTTACGCACTTTCTACCGTAAACCTAACCTCAACCTTAACTCTAAATGGTACGAAAATACAAATATTAAACATACTCGACGGCAATAAAGGTAAAGATTACCAGAATCTCAGTAAAAAGAGTTGTCAGAATCATTCAAGTTGAATAAATTCAACTCAAACAAGAATTTTCGTGCTCTTTTTCCACAAAATGTTTATGATTCGGCGGTATGGCAGCGTCCATGTTTGTAACTTTCGCTTTTGTAAAATCACTATTATCAGTTCTACCGTATTCGCTAGCAGTAAAATATTTTGTTCGTTTCAAGCTTAGTGGCCAGATTTTTCAATGCTGAATCCGATTATGCCCAGCAATTGCCGATACGATTGTAAACAGAAGAGTTCTGGTGCTTTTAAAATAGGACGTACGTTTTATAGGTGTATGGGAACGAGGTATCGCACTACTTCCGTGACGTACTCGGTACGGCACAGCGACAAAAATTGTCAAGATTTATGCCGTATGGCGTACGTCATAATGGTGCTGAAAGGGTTAATAATTAGGCGAAAAAACCCGTACAGACCCGTGTACGGCCCGTACACATCTGAAAACGCAAACACCCCGTACAGATTATGGGTAAACCTTTAAGTGTGGCATGTATGATAATATGACAAGATCATCAATGTGGAACTAATGACAAGAACCCAGACAAGTGCCAGTGGAACAAGAGATGAGTAAAAGATTCTGTCTACATTTAGAAAACTTGTTGATAGCATTACAAGGCCATCCTTTTTCTGGAATACCCAGGGGATGCATGGTAGATGGAGACCCAAAAAAAAACATAGAGAAGAGAACTAGAGACAGAGATGAAAGTGATGAGGAAGACATGGTATGACCTTGAGCTGGTGGTGTAAGACAGGAAGACTTGACATGAGTCTGTGGAAGGTCTATGTTATGTGGGGACATGAAGAATAATGAATGAACTTTCATCACATTTAAGGGGAGGTTAAACCCCCAAAATGAAAAACACAGAATTATAAGTTAATATCTATATCTGGTCATTTATACAAGCACAATGACTGAAAAAAATACAAAACATTGAGGTATATACTAAAAACTTGCAATCTATGGCGGAAAAACAGTGAAAAAAAGGCAAATTTTAGCTTTTTTTGGGTATTTTGTTGCCCAAGATATCTCAAATGTGAGTACAACTTGAGTTATGAAATTTGGCTGTTTTATTTGTTAATATTTGATAATGATTGTATACTAAAATAATTTTGATTGGTTTGATATCTGAGTTTTTTTTTGGATTTTAACATACCAATCGAAAAATAGTTGAAATTTTTAAGGGGGGTATCTTAGCTATTTCTCAACAGTTTTGTAGTGTGTTAACATATATCCTTTATTTTAGTTTATTTTAATGAGCACTATGTGTACAGCATGTGGCCCAAAATTTACTGCTGTATCACTAATAGTTTTTGAAAAATCGTGGGCAACGTGCCCACATTTGTGTGAAAAATGAGGTTTTGAGAAAATTAAGAAAAAAGGGAGGAATTACACTTTTACACAAAATTTACTCACCTCAGTATCCCCCTGCTATGTAGGAATCATCTCTGGTATTTTCCTTTATTGATTCCATGTTCTTTGTCATACTTTGCAGCTTACTTTTCATTAAATTCTTCATTTCTGCAGACTGTATGCGCTTTTCGTCAGTTTCCGAAAAAATGCATCCTTTCTCTGGTAGACATGTACTATGTGGGAAGAAGCGATTGCTCTACCCTCAGCAGACTCAGTACATGTAGGAGAGGCTTTGCTCTCAATATTCACAAGATTAGGATACCCTTATTAGATATTAACTGACAATGGTTCACAGTTCAGAGGGAAACTGATGGAGGAAGTTTTTTAGGATTTTTCAAAATATTGTGTCGTCCGCACATTTTATCATCTACAATCGATTGGACAAGTGGAAAGATATAACGGGACTCTACTTACAAATTTATTTAAGCTCGCACAGGAGAAACCAGAATCCTATGATTCGTTCTTACCTGCAGCTTTATTTGCGTATAAGGAGGTACCCTACCACTCTACTGCAATACCTCCAGCCACGTTATTATTTCGATGACCCATCAAAGGACCCCATAAAAATTAGCCAGTCAAAATTATTTTTACACATGAAACTATGTTTGAAAAATTTGAATTCTGTTTGCTTCAGGGAAATGAATATGGTACCGAAAATTAAAATCCATGCATTAGAAGCAATATAGCATCACAAATATACCAATTTGTATATTTTACATATATAATTAGGTAAAAATACACTTACCTGACATACTTTAAAAATTTATATAAAATCATCCATAAAGGTTTTAGTGAAAATAAACATACAGAAATGTGGGCAAATGAATGTACTTTCCAGTGCAATATGTATCTAAAATTTGATATTTTCAATGAAATTCTTCATTTTTGGGGGTTACACCTCCCCTTAATGGCAGGAAATGGATTCAGAAGTCTTATACTTCCCATAAGTCAGACTCCACAAGCTAAACATGTATTGTTATTGGAATTGTTGTTATTGTTAAACAGCATCGACATCAGTGTTTCTTTCTACTGGTTTCTGAAGCGCACACAACGTCTTCTTCGGAGATGAGGTCGAAATATGTCGCCTCTTCTGTCGCTTCCCAGGATACGGTCTTTAATTTCTTGGCAGGCATCTTTATTACCTTTATCTGTCTGAGTAGGATAACGCTCAAGTAATGCATGTCCCTTTTTGGCATCGATCTCCAGGCTTATCCTGGTCGAGCTGAGAATCTTAGGAATTGGTTGGCTTATACATTTCCTACTTATTCTGCGATTTAATGACCAGAATTTCTGTTGTGGTTTGCATTGATATGTAGCTAACGTTACATTTAATGACCATCTTGCATCAGGTTTTTAATTTGGATGCTCTAGACTTGAACTAAACCAGACTCAGTAAGTTATGTCATTATGTCACCCTCAGAACAACTCCTTCACATGCTGTGGAACATCTACCAGTTCTACAAGCAGTACCAGCCATCTGTAGAAGCTGAGATCAAACGACTGAGGGCTCCCATTGACAAGCAGCTCAAGGTATTCATGTGCTAGGATCTTAAGAGAGATTGAATGATTTATGCCTACTCAGGCTGCTATAATTATCCACTTTTGTTTACTATGGTCGCTACATGTGTGCCCTCGACTACTGTGCCCTTAGGTTTGTTGTACGAGGTAACTAATATTAGGTAGTGCATGAGGCTAGCAACCTCATCATGTAAAACACATTGCCACAGAAATCACTGGTACAGTGCAAGCTTCCAGCGAGGGGACGTGCTGCAGTGGTGGCTGCATGATCCATACTATACTGTACAAGCTTCTTTTCATTCGCTCTAACGTAACCACATTTATTTCTCTCATAAAGTTGATGGTCTTTCTCAGGCTTCTCCTGTCACCATACAGTTTCTCCCTCAAATAAGGTAGTCCCATGGCAGATACTGCCTTAGGGGAGTGAAGGGTTAGAGACTTCACTATACTAGTCTAGTACTGAGAAGTGGGGTGACCAGTTCCCTTCCTCGCTGCCTCTTCCTTCCCTAACTGAGTGCAAAGTCAGGTATCTATGTACAGCTGGGTAGAATGAAGCGTGTCGATACCGTGAATCGAACCTGGCACCTTTGCCACAAGAGACCAGCACTCTAACCACTCTGTCACTTGGACGCTTCCCTCAAATAAGTTGGTGAAAAGTACAGTAGAATGTGAGGAAGACTCAGCTGCACGAGACGAGAACCCTGACAGCATGGTCATATACAGTCAGTGTTTTCATCTCGTGGAGCCTTCATCATGTTCTGCTGTATTTTTGTCTTCTCCACATGGAAACGTCTTGTCTGCCAAATTTTTAGTTTGTTAAACTGGTGGTATTTGAGTCTGCAGTGCCCTGTGTCATCAAACCCCTTTACATTCAAAGGTGCAAAAAAAACTAATTGACTGACTTTCCAAGGAGACAAAGGTACAAAAAAACTAATTGACTGACTTTCCAAGGAGACAAAGGTACAAAAAAACTAATTGACTGACTTTCCAAGGAGACAAAAGGTACAAAAAAACTAATTGACTGACTTTCCAAGGAGACAAAGGTACAAAAAAACTAATTGACTGACTTTCCAAGGAGACAAAGGTACAAAAAAACTAATTGACTGACTTTCCAAGGAGACAAAGGTACAAAAAAACTAATTGACTGACTTTCCAAGGAGACAAAGGTACAAAAAAACTAATTGACTGACTTTCCAAGGAGACAAAGGTACAAAAAAACTAATTGACTGACTTTCCAAGGAGACAAAGGTACAAAAAAACTAATTGACTGACTTTCCAAGGAGACAAAGGTACTTGTTAAAAAAAACTAATTGACTGACTTGCATTTGCAATCTAGAAAATGGTGTTACTTTGGAAATCGAGAACACAGAGTGTGTGTTTATAACCCTAGAAATAGGAACCTAAAAGTTAGTTGCTTATCCTTTACAGGACGTGGCAATCAACCCCAGCTTTTATTGGCTGTTTGTGATTTTTCTTGGCAATTTTTTCATTCAGTAGTTTGCCATTGCTTTCTGAATGGTACGGCACTTATACCATTGTTAAAAATCCACACAAAGCAATCTGCTACCAAACCGCCTGCAGCAGGTTTCGAACCTGGTATATCTAGATTATGAAACTGCGTTCATATCCATTAGGCCACAGACGCCGACAGGAACCTAAAAGCTTCAATAAATATGATAAAGGCCATAAGATTCAGTGTGTATTTTCCACCTAGAAAGTTTATTGTGCTGTATGTTTAGAGCATAGAAGACTAAATTGTGTGTTTAAAAGATAGAGACCTTGTAATTTAAGATCATTGTGTTTACATCACAGTGTTTCAGGAAGATTGTGTTTTGCCAAAATGATCACATTTAAACAACTGTATTCCCACTATCACTATCAGGGTTTTGTCAAGATCGCAAGATGGAGTGACTTGAACTACTGGGCACTGAAGACTTCTACAGAGAAAACTCACAGAACTGTCCACAAGTATATCAAGGAATATCAGGTATGATTCAGACTTTTTTTTCTTTCTCTTTTTAATTTTAAAAAAAAAACCTACTAGCAGATCCCAGACTTCAGATTCATCTAGCATGTTCCTTTGCCTTTCAATCTCATGTGTAGCAAAGACTTTTAATCTGTTGTGAGAGTTCTGCATTTGGCTTGTGTCTAAACCACCATTACATTTTACTTCAACTCCATCCTCTTCATCCTTGGATCTGATGTGATGCTTGCATTGAGTTCTGCAATGTCTAAACCCCTTACCTTTTTTCACCTCTTCAACATGGTGTGATCTATTCAACATGGGTGATCTATTCAAACCATTTTAGTCCTTCTGTTCTATGCAAATATCATTTATAAATTTTATAACAATGTCCATATATCCCTCAGTGTGTTTGAAACAACTTTTGCCTTCAGTACCTTTGATACGGAGCATCCGATTGACAGAGTGGTTTGAGCACGGGTCTCTTGCGACAAAGGTGCTGGATTCGAAACACGCTACCGATACGCTCCAGTCTACCCAGCTGTATGGCTACCTGACTTTGAGTTAGGGAAGGAAAATACAGCGAGGAAGGAAACTGGTCACACCACCTTGATGCTGGACCTAGTATGGTGAAGTCTCGAACACTTCACTCCCCTACAGCAATATCTGCTATAGGACTACCTTTACCCTACCTTTGAAAGGATCACTTTATTTGTGCCTTAAACTGTTCTATGTTGCTGCCAAAACCTGACTATAGGTCCACCTTCTAAACAGAACCCCTACTTTAGGTTAAGAGTTCGGGAATATCTCAACACATGACATGAAAAGAAACAAGTATATTATTTAGTCCCCAGTTTGTAGTAAATTCTGAATTCTGTATTTATTTTTTTTGTCCAGGCTGTGTTGAGTCAGCCGTCAAAGAGCATAATGGGAGACAAGGGAGATGATCTTGTAGCGCAGGCAGTGAAGCAAATGTCAAGCTTTCCTTTACAAGAACAGATGACTCTATTCACACAGAATGTCACACAGAGTCTGAAGGCAGTTCATGTAGAAGTGAGTAGAACACATCTTCGAAAGTTGTTTGAGACAAACATACTTTTCTGTTTAATGAGCCACATATTATGTGTAATTTATTTCATGAAGTAACAGAACAGGTGCATCTGATCTTAAGACTGCATGTGCTACTTATAATTACATGTGGATTTTTTTCAGGAGCCATTTATCTAAGTTTTCTGGTAATAACGTAATGATTTTTTTTCAGCAGCCATTTATTTATCTGTAAGTTTCTGGATAATTTCTTGTGAATTTTTTTTTCAGGAGCCATTTACCTATGAGTTTCCAGCAACTATTAACTGTGACATTCCCTTACTTTTGAGAATGCCAAGCCTGTTCAGAAAGATGAAGAGCCACCTGTTAAAATGTCTTGCTAGATCCCAGTATGCCAAGATGGTGCTGGTCTTTGATGATTTTACAGGTGAGAACAGTGATACACTTCCTTTCAAGATTGTTGACTATTTTGTCCATGAAATTCTAATCATACAGATTGCTTGACTGTGCGTAGAGTTCATGAAACACTAGCCATAACAATAGCTTGACTGCTAATAATGTCCATGAAACTTGGCCACAGATACTGGTTCATAATAGCCAGAGTTTGTAAAATTTGTCATAGAGATTGGTTTAACCACAGGTGAAGTCTGTTGTGAAGATTTATTGACCACTTCTGAACTCATAAAATACTGATAAGTTAGAGGTGAAAAATGAAAATACTACTATGGAGATTGATAGATGACAAGTGAAGTCATTAAATATTAATGCTGAGATAATTTATTATTGCTGTAAAAATTGGTCAACCACAGCAAAGTTCATGAATTTTCCTATAGAAGTGGGTTGACTACAACCACAGCAAGAAGAATCTAAGGTTTGACAAACTGTCCTATCTAAATAGTTGGAGTGCCCAGGCAACAGCATCAATCCATTTCCCCAGCAACTAAAGCATCAGGCCATGTCAGTCAGGACTACCCTGCCTTTGGGACTAGGTGCTCCATGCTGACATTATTTTCCCTAGGGCTGCAGGGTCAGTGGAGAAAGAAGACCATGTTCCCAGGAGAATGATGAAAATGCTAATCAGCCAAAGTTTGGAATTGCGTGTGCAGTGTGGATTAATAATTCTACTTCATTTTGTTTTAAAGATTTAACCTGTGTATACAAGGTATCTGGTTACTGAGTCTGGGATCCCTGAGAATCAACCCTTATTGTAAGTTGCAAGTCTGTAGTGACCTTCATTTCTTAGGGGGCATAGTGATGGAGGGCCATTGCCAACTTGAGAGGCTGGTCATCCAGGTTGTGGCAGTCCTGTGTAATGAGGTCAATCATTGGCTGACATGTCAGAGTTACCCAGGAGACAGCCTATAGCTAGCTGTTAGCATTGAAATGATGTCAAGGTCATACTGTTGTGGAGATCCTTTCCCTGTCCTTGTATATGCTCCCTTAGGCATGTTGTAAGGCAGTGTTTCTCAACCTTTTTGTCTTCGCAGCACACTTTTCAATTTTGTAAAAAATTGCGGCACACCTATCTGACTGAATAAAAATTACAGTGTTATATACTAAATTAAATACACTAATTTGTGGATACTTTAGAATTTAAAAAAAACTCTCAGTTAGATTTTCTTTTAATTGTTTAAAATAATTAGAACATATATTTTACCCCCCCAAAAAATATGAAATTTAATTAGGTCCAAGCGGAAGTACTATGTTTCATCCATGGCCTTTGAACATTTTTTATACACCTCTTGTGTTTTTGTAATATCATGAAATTTTGAAGTATATCTAGTTTTATTCAAAGCATTTAATAGCTACAATTATTATTGAATGAATTCAAGCTACAAGATAAGTTTTATATTACATGATTACTAAAAATATACTGTGATGAAGTGGACTGAGATTCTGTCTTTCAAATGGCCCATGTCTTTTCCTCCTTGCATTTTGTTCACTTTTTCTAGGAGGGATTACAGGTAATCCATCCCCATGTTTCTTCTCCTTCTATTATTTACGTTTTTCAGAGTGAGATCACGATGCAGTTTTATCTTATCTGCTTTATGTTTCTTCTCTATGTGTTTAGAGTTGGGATGTAGAGAATTGTTGCAGGGTTATTCTAGAAGAAAGATTATAGAGCCTAGATCAGAGTTGCACCAGTTTTAGTCTTTTTAAAGATTGGCGGGGCCATAGACGTATTTTTCGGGAATTAAATATATTTCTGCCATTTTTGCTTCATTAGACAGTAGAGGGCAGAGCTTAATCCCGTTTCTTTGTCTAAAGCAGTACCGGTTGCATCAGAATTGTTTACGACGGTTGATTGGCCGAGAGCTAACGGCATTTGAAATCATTGGGGGAGAATCAAAGCCACGCATATGACGTCACGAGGTCGGCGTGCTGATCTCAGAGGATAAATAGGCCCGTAATTTAATTCTCGTTCTCTCTAATGTAATTGCCAGCCGCGTGCCAGAGTCAAAATTGTCGATTGCCTTTCAGTGGGAAAATTCGAGTTTTGGTAAGCATGATTTTGCGTGGTACTTTATTTAATTTTTCTAGTCCTAGGCCGAATCAGTAAGTTCTTGGGAAAGTTAATTTTAAATTAATTCTTATCGCCAGAGCCATCAAATACTATCTTAGTGATAGACTTGAGAAACTTAAGAGGTTCATAATAATTCCTTATTGAAGGAATAGCGGGGTCTAGATGGTTTAAAAGTTGAGTTGCCGCGGGCGTGCTTTGTATTATTGCAAAGCAGGTCTGTAGAGAAACCCGCATCTGCGAATTATATTTAATTACAGAATGACGGGAGCATGGGTATTTGTGATTTTATTGAGAGTGTAATGCTGCTAGTTATTTATATAGTTACACATCTATCTGTGGACGGGAGTGAAAGAGGTGTAATTTGTAAGCACGTGGGTGCGTTGGTTACTGAATATTTATTTGACAATGTTCAGAGGGGTGAGGGGGAGAGAAGCACGTGGTCGTAAGAATTGTAAACACGTGTTCGTAACTACTGAGATTAAATTGGTAACCTGGGGTTATGTATAACTTCTAGGCAGTATGTCTATGCTAGCATCTAACAGGGTAATACGTTATTGATTATGTATTGTGGTTCTGAGTATTCAGAAGACGGAGATGAAATTATTTCTGTTAAGGGAATAATATTTGTATTATCATGTTAAATGTGATTTAATATTATTGACGGGAATTTTAGGAATTCCTAAAGAGGTCTAGTTTATTTTGTGTTCAACAATTGCTGCCTGTCAGGTCAGCGTAAGAAGTGGGCCAAAGTATTTTTGGACAGGTAGATAGGCCTCAGTAGAATACTGTTGTGAATTGTAACCAGCCAGGCAGAACCCTAGGTCAGACGGTCTGCGTGATTGTATTGCCGGGTAATGTTTACTTTTGGGCTCAGGTAGAGAAGGGAGTTGAGTGGAAGAGCGGACTTTGTTGGCCCGATTATTTGTATGGTGGTGCATAACGGAAAGAGAGTCAGGGAGTTATTTTAGGAATGTCTTGTTTACATGTTGTTTAGCTGTTGCAATTTTTTCTGTCTAACAGCAGGTATCGCGGCTCTGAGGGAGAGAGCGAAAGTTTGCAATAACTTTTCCCCGGCAAGAGTTGGCAATCTCACACAGAGAAGGGTTTGAGATTTTTGCCAGAGGCAGATGAAGTATAGAGAACCCGTTTTTCCCAAGCAGGGGAAGACATTTCTCGAGTGGAATAGGATTTGTTGGATAAATCCTAAGCGCTGAGCTCGTTCTGTTACACACGCAGATTTGGCATGCTGCCAGCGTTGTCGTAATTATTTCGCTTCGTCCCGGCCATAATAACGCCGAAGGCCTGAACCCAGAGAAAGGGGTGAGCGGGCAGGTGTATACAATTCGTAGTAGCAGCCAGCTACAGTTTCCAGTCCAGAATCCAGTGTTTAAACCTTAGTCATCAATTTCAGAATTGTGGAGGGAAACAGGGTTACAATACCCTCTACAGATTTTAGAGCAGAGGACAGCTGCTGAAGTTTAGTCTACAGGTGGTAGACCTGAAAGACAGAACTGAGACATAGTTTTGTGTATATCATAACAGAGGACAGCTGCTGAAGAGTTGTAGAAGAGTTAGTTGTGTAGCAGTGTTCGGGAGATTTCAGGATAGGCTGTGTAGAACCGAAGTCTGTGCAGAGATTGTGTAGACACTTCGTAGTCGTTCCAGCTGACTGTGTGCTTAGAGTTAGAATTTAGAACAGCTAGTTTGGAGTGGAGGCTCGACAGCTGAGACCCCACCAAGTGCAGTGTAGTTTATTTCATTTAATCTTACCTTCTTTCTTCATACAGGTGAAACTTGTGGGTGAAGGGTTGGGTTTGATGATACATCATTTGTAATTTTGCCTGAATTAGTTTTCCAGGTGTGCTTACACTGCATTTTTATCCTTTTGACATGTATTTGATTACTTGTTTGTGTGTATAATAAAACTTACTTACTTACTTACTTAGTCGTTCCCCTTCTACCGTGAGGTGTAGAGGTTTGGAAGAGAGAGCGCCAGACCATTCTATCAGCTGTCTTCTTCCTGGCCTGGTTCCATTCTAGTCCTCGGTCCTTCAAAGATTGTCTAATGTTGTCCTCCCAGCGGACTCTGGGTCGTCCTGGAGGTCTGGATCCCTGGCTCTTTGTTTCCCATGCTTGTCGTGGTAGCCGATCTTCTCCCATTCTGCAGACATGGCCAAACCATCTTAGTTGGGACTGTTCTATTTGGGTCTGCAGCGGATGGGATTTTAGGCCTTGACGGATCGTCTGGTTGCGGACCATGTCTCTTCTTGTTACTTCAACCACTTTCCTCAGATACCTCATTTCTGAGGTTTGGATCTGGCTTTTGTGGGTTGTAGTCATTGCCCACGACTCGCATCCATATGTCAAGACTGGGACATAGGTGGAGCGGTATACAGCCATCTTCGTTTTCTTACCAACCTCTTTCTTGCTGAGGAATCCACGATTTATGGCCTGAAAAAGTCTCCCAGCCGCTGCTTTTCGAGTGGCCAACTCTTCTTTGATGCCTCCCTTTCGGTTGATGCAGGCATTTCAGATGTCTTTATACGACTTTTCAGAACAAAATTCAGCGCACAAACACCAAGCTGTTGCAGATAAACTCACTTAAAAGCTGTATTTCAAACCAGCTTGGAGCTTAGTTCCCAGATTGACGCCTTCTCTCCGACTGCACCTTTGTTTATTCGTGTTGAGGAAAATTAGGAAATCCTCATAAAATTAACAAGCGTGGACCTTTAACTGTCCCGAAAAGATGAATTCTCTACATTGACTGTGGTTGAAGTCAAAATATTCCTGTGTGCCGCACTTTTTGCAAAGATTAAGATACGGTAAACAGTGTCCACGGACTTTAGAGAAATCTATTGCAGTGTATATTTTATAACTTGTTTACAATTTTGTATTAACCATTGTGTACTAACTTTATTGCTTCTTACTCATTCCTACTCCCCTTATTCTTTCTTTCCTATTGACTATTATCATGTCCGATTGCAAAAACTCAAATCAAAATATAGGCAATATCACTAATTCATGGCTTAAACTATCAGGGCTTAAAATTGGTCATTTAAACATTTACCACCTGCTAGGTAAGCTTCCTGAAGTCTCCACCTCTCTCCAACAAAACTTCCACATATTTGGTTTTTCTGAAACCCGTCTCAATGACAAAATTACAGATGAAGAAATTAGGATTAATGGATTCACCACCATTCGCAGGGATTCTAACAGACAGCATGAAACAGGGCTAGTTATATACATCTCAACATCTCTTCAGTACAGACGCCGTGATGATCTAGAACATACTGGCATTGAATGTATATGGCTGGAAATAAAACTCCCCAACCTGACCCCCGTTTTAATTGGTTACCTGTACCGAAACCCTAGCTCTTCTGCTGTATGGTTTGACACATTCTCACGAATGATGGACAACGTTTGGGCTTCTTCGAAGGAAATTATTCTACTGGGAGATTTCAATATTGACCTTCACAAATCGAACAACACGTGGAATGATATCACCATCTCATACAACCTCACACAGTTAGTCAATCAACCCACGAGAGTAACAGATTCATCATCTACACTAATTGATCATATCTATACGACCTGCCCAGAAAACATTGTAGAATGCACAGTTACACGGACAGCATTAAGTGACCACTATCCTATTTGCTGTACCTGGACGAGAAAAGGGTTCAAAGCACCTAAAACGGAACATATCACAGTCCATTACAGGAATTTCAAAAACTTTAACCTTCAATTATTCCTACAAGACCTACAAATATCCCCTCTCTCATACGTGTACCAACTTCCCTATCCAGAAGAAGCCATAACATACTGGACACAAACTTTTAACAATGTATTCGACAAACATGTTCCTATAAAGCAAGTTCGTGTTAAAAATATCAGAAAGACCCCATGGATAACAAACGAAATATTATCAACAATGAGAGAGCGGGACGAAGCACATAAGCTCAAAGATTTCAGCAGGTATCGGATGCTTAGAAACAAAGTACAATACCTCATTCGTCAGGAAAAGAAACTACATTTCAGAAAGATGATTCAAGACAAAGCAAACAGTAAAGAAGTCTGGGCAGCCATTAGAACACTAACACACAAAACAAAGTCACTAAACTCTTTACCAAAAAGCTGCTCCCTCACGGCTACTCATTTTAGTAACCACTTCAAAACAGAAATTAACCATCTCAAATCGACACTAAAGCCAATGGACTGCGATATTAGTAAACTGACCGCCTTCTGCAACACTGAACATACCATAACAGATCTTAGAGATATTCCTTTTCTAACAGTACACGAAGTTCTCAAATATATCTTGGCATTAAAAAACAACAATTCTTCTGGTCTTGATGGTATCAGCAATAAGATTCTACGTTACGCTGCACCCATCATTTGCGACTCCTTAACCTATGTGTACAATCAATGTATTGCACACAACTACTTTCCCACAGCATTTAAATCTGCCAAAGTGTATCCTCTCTATAAATCTGGCTCACATAGCGATCCCAACAGTTACAGACCAATATCCCTTCTATCATCTCTTTCAAAACCACTAGAGAAACACATTTACAACACCACATTTCAACACTTAACAACAAACAAACTGCTCATTGAGAGCCAGTCAGGTTTCAGACCCAAACATTCCTGTCACACACAGCTCTCACCAAAATGGCAGATAACTGGCTGTCGAACGTAAATGATGGGAAATTAGGTGGTGCTGTTTTTGTTGACTTCAAAAAAGCATTTGACATGATTGACCACACTATCTTGGTTCAAAAGTTGGAAACCCTCAGAATAGGCCCTAATCCACTAAACATCATCAAATCATTCCTGGGAGATCGACAACAGTTAGTGCTTCACAACAACTCGACATCAGATTTCTCGAAGATAGATACAGGAGTACCGCAGGGTTCTATTCTTGGGCCCCTACTCTTCGCAATGTTCATCAACGACCTACCACTACATCTAAAATATTCAACATGTGACCTCTTTGCAGATGATTGTACTATCTACACTAGTGACAATGACTGCGTGGCACTTGAAATGACTCTTCAATGCGATGTAGACAATCTAACAAAATGGAGTAATATGAATCGTATGCCATTAAACACAGCAAAAACGAAATCTATGTTGATTACCACCAGACAGAAACTCCTAAACTGCACCAAAAGATCGCTACAGGTACACGCGGAATCAATACAAATTGAACATGTAACAGAACACAAAGTTCTAGGAATCACGATTGACCAGCACTTAACGTGGAACTCCCATGTACGGAATTTAACCAAACACTTAGCTCAAAAGACGTACCAGCTAGCCAAAATAAAACACTTCTTAGACGCAGACACTAGACTATTGTTCTACACCTCACATATACAGACACATCTAGATTACTGCTCTACACTATGGGATGGTTGCCCTGCTTCCACCTCAAAGAGACTGCACTCCCTGCATAAGAGAGCAATACGTCTGATCACCGATAATCGCACGATATCACACACAAGGACAGGAAAAGAACCCACAATACTGTCCCTGAAAAAACGTCTTCTCTACAACAAAGCCAAGCTGACCCACGCAATTCTATCAAACAATGCTCCGCCGTACCTACGATCATTGTTTCAAACCAGTAGAAGAGAGGGACTACAATTACATCAGTTACGTCTGCCCAAACCTAGGATCGACCTGTTCAAACAGAGTCTAGCCTACTCTGGAGCCTACTTATGGAACAGCCTTCCACACCACCTAAAAAGCCTACCTACACAATATTCATTTAACAAAGCACTTTTCAAACACTTCCTAAACACTGATTATCTACCCCCATAGAAACATCATTTGCCTGTCAACATCTCATCCATAGGTCAACATTTCTTTTCCTCTTCCGCTCGTTTTTAATGGGAATAATTTGTTTTATATCCATGTAATACTATTATATAATGTAATGTATGTGAGAATGTACCCGCATACCACTGTACTTTAGAGATGTGAATGTTTCCGTTTGCTTAAATGGGTGATGTACATGCAGATATATTTTTTTTTTTTTTTTTTTTTTTTTTTTTAAACTGCTGAAAGACTTTTTCTGTTACAGAAGTGCGCAAGAAAGTGTTATTATTATTATTTCAATTTCCGCCAAGAATGTATGGATGTAAGCGAGAATGTGTTTTTTGTAATTCTTGTATTGAGGATTGATGACACATTCAAAAATACTACAGATTAGACGTTTTGACCGCATAAGTGAGTGTCGGTATACATAACTTATTTATTTATTGTTTTGTTTATATTATTTTATTTTTTATTATTATTATTTTTCTTCAGTCACTATCTTGTTTAATTAAAAAAAAAAAAAAAAACCTAGGCTACTCATTTTTTATTATGATTGTATACTGTAAATGAATGCTATTATGTTAACTTTATAATGTTGCATGCCTTTAAATTAATGCTTAAAGTAATATGTGGGAATAAAAGGATATAGTATGCAAGATAAATGAGAGTGAAAGGGCAGAATGTTAGACGGGCCTGCGCGCCCAATTCTCAACCCTTCGAAAATAAAGTTCGTTCGTTCGTTCGTTCGTTCGTTCGTTCGTTCTATAATAGCTCCGAGATATTTAAAGTGGTCGACCTGCTCCAGGACCTGTTCTCCCAACTTAATCTGATGTTTTCTTTCTTCTCGTGATATCACCATGGATTTTGTTTTAGAGCTGCTTATGACCATCCCTCTCTTCTCCAGCTCTTCCTTCCAGACTTGCAGGTTGGATTGGAGATGTGCCTCTGATTTAGCAATCAGGGCAACATCATCAGCAAATGCCAGCTCCGAAATATAGACCTGTCTCATCTTCCAGTACCCCACTGAATACTTTCTTGTTCTCTCCTTACATGCCTTGATGACATCGTCCATAAGGAGTATGAAGAGGTAAGGTGATAGGATATCACCTTGTCTTACACCAGTGGTGGTCCTGAACTCTTCTGACTTATGGTTTGCTGTCCTCACATAATTTCTGCAAGACTTGTAGAAGCTCTGTATAGCATGAATCAGAGGTGCTGGAATATTCTTCCTTGCCAAACAGTCCCAAAGTTTGCTCCAGGGGACCCTGTCAAACGCCTTTTCCAGATCTATGAAACAAAGATGGATCTCACTCTTATACTCAAGGGCCTTTTCACTCAGCTGTCTGAGTGTGAAGATTAGGTCTTGAGTACTTCGGTTTGCTCGGAATCCGCACTGGACCTCATCCAATTGTGGCGCAGCTAGGCGTCGGAGAGTCTCTGCTCTAGGATTCTAGAGTAGATTTTACCAGGGACACTGAGAAGGGATATGCCTCTATGGTTTCCACATTGTCGATTGTCACCCTTTTTGAAAATTGGTGTTATGATGGCAATCTCCCAATCCTTTGGTATGGTCTTGTTGCACCATGCTGCCTGTAGGACCTTTAAGAGTGATAGGTCGCCTGATGCTCCCATGTACTTAACCATTTCTGGTGTTATACCATCATGCCCTGCTGCTTTGCCCATCTTGATTTTCTCTAGTGCTGCCCTCAGTTCTTCCATCTTTATGTCATCTTCACCATCATTGGTTTCCTCTTCTGTGTCAGTGGTTATCATTTCTGATGCTTCATCATGCTCACCATCCAGGAGTTCTGAGAAATATTCTTTCCATCTTTCCATTACTTCCTTCGGGGCAGTAAGCAGTTTGCCTTGCTTGTCCTTTATAAATTTGAGAGGGCATTGTTTTTCTTTCCTCATGTTCTTTAGGGTCTTATAGAACAATTTCTGGTTTTCTTGTGCATCTTTTTCTAGCTTTTCTCCAAATTCTTCCCAGGACTTCTGTTTTGCTGCTAGCACTTTGTTCTTTGCTTCTGTTCTGAGTGTCACATATTCTCTATATTTTTCCATTTGTCCTGTTGTGTTTTTAGCTCCTAAGTATTGTTTCCATGCCATTTTCTTCTCTCTTATTTTCTCTTTGACTTCCTCTGTCCACCAAGGTGTCCTCTTTCTCTGGTTCCCAAGTCGGACTTCACCGCATGCTTCTGCAGCAGCTGTCTTTATGATATCCTTGAATTTATTCCAGAGGGTTTCCAAGTCATCAGGTCGTTCTTCTGTGTTACTCACTGCTGTAGCAATAAGCCCCTGATATCTGGTCTTAATTTCTGGCTCTCTCAGCTTGTAGGTCCTAATGCTCATTTCTCCTGCTCGTTTACTTGGTTTCTTGCGTGATGTTGGGCAGTTCCTAGGCTGAGCAACTCTTTCAGTTGTTCGTTTGATTGTTAGCAGGTAGTGATCACTTCCAATCTCTGGCCCCCTCCAGACTCTTGCATCTCGGACATATCTGAATGAGCTTCTCCGAACAATGGCATAGTCGATCACTGACTTCTCATTCTTGGTTGGTTCACATCTAGTGTATGCATGTATGCGCTTATGGGGGAACTTTGTGTTTGTAATGATCAGATTCTGCTCACTGCAGAATCTAAGGAGTCGCTTTCCATTGTCATTGAGAGTATCTTCTCCATATCTTCCGATAACTCCACCCCATCTAGCATGGTCATTTCCAACTCTGGCATTAAAATCTCCGAGCATAATAACTTCATCTAGGTAGTCATCCACTGTCCTTTGAAGCAGCTCGAAGAATTCCTCCTTGACCTCTGCTCTCTCATCCTCATTTGGCCCATACACTATGACCAGGTTGACTATGGTTTCTCCTTCTTTTAGTTTTACAACCATAATGCGCTCCGAGACAAAGTTCCATCCCTTGATACTATCTTTTTGATTTTGGGCCACAATGCAACCCACGCCCCCTTTAGCCCTTTCAGATATGGGTACACCACTGTAGAGCAACGTGTTGCCATCGAGATCCATGACTCCTTGTCCTTTTTTCTTCGTTTCCGTTATAGCCAGGATTTCTAGTTTTGCTTTCCTCATCTCTTCCACCAGCTCCTCTTCCTTCCCATTTATACTTCTTGTGTTCCAAGTTCCATAAGTCGTAGTCCGTAGTCCGTTCCAGTTCGTCGCCTTTAGAATCAGTCCGGTTTTCTCTCTTGTAGTTCGCGTAATCATGATTTAAAGCAAACAGGTGATTGGCCTGTTGTGCCTTTGCATGGTGGAGGGGCTGCCTCCTTACGGCCTCCATGCAGGCCGCCCTCCTCCTTTTTCATCCGGGCTTGGGACCGGCATTGGCGGAGTTGTATAATAAAACTTGTACATTTATAGTCTGGACCAGTCATTTTAATTACGTACAGTAGCTATCTGTTGTCTGTATCGTGGTGTATGTGAATCTTAATTGAACCTTATCCCCTTAGGGTAGTTAGAGGTGGTCGAGGCCATAGCAATTTAGACGTCCGGAGTGGCGAGGAAGAGTCAACTTCGGTTCTCAACCTCGGAGCCAATGGTCTCAACTTTCACATTTGCACTGTCATTTTCATCTGAATCTATCCTTTTAGTCTTTCTTCTCACTAGTGTCTTGTCACTATATGTAGACAGCCTCTAGTCTTAAATCCATTTCGTGACATATACTTCAAGTAGTAAATTTACAAAATTTTTGCTGCACACTATGATAGGCGCGGCGGCACACTTGTGTGCCACAGCACACCGCTTGAGAAACACTGTTGTAAGGGATAACAGTGGTTGTGCATGGTGCTGGCAACCTCATCAAGTCAAATAAATTGGTATAGAAACCACCACTGTATGAGCACTTGAAGGTTTAGTGCAGGCTTCCTGTAAGGGGATAAGGTTACTGCCTGTAGTGGTGACTCTTGGCTGCATTAGGAACACATAGGAAAATGAATGAATTGCCTGCACAAATACTGAAGCTGTTGTACTGATCTGTAGAGCAGAGGTTCTCAACCTTTTTTTTTTTTTTTTTGCTTTTGGCCCCCTTCTGAGCCTCATGTACTTTCTGTGCTGGAGAACAAGTACTTTACCATCTTACTGTGGCCACTTAGAAATATGGCATGGCCCACACTGAGAACCACTGCTACAGAGTGTATTGTAGAAGTTTGAATCATCTGGGATTGTTTTCTTATGTTATAAATGTACACACGTTCACAGTGAATATTGTTATAACTGTATAATATTCATGACATTGTATCTCAGGTGAACTGATTCAGGAAATCCATGAACTGCAGGGACTTCAGATTGACCTGGTAATAAGATATTTGTGACTGTTTATTGGTTTAATCAAAATATACTTTATCTGCTAAACTGTACTAATGTGCTAAACTGTACTAATGTGCTAAACTGTACTAATGTGCTACACTGTACTAATGTGCTAAACTGTACTAATGTGCTAAACTACTCTAATGTGCTAAACTGTACTCTAATGTGCTAAACTGTACTCTAATGTGCTAAACTGTACTCTAATGTGCTAAACTGTACTAATGATCGTTTTTTATTGACACAGTGGTTTTTATCATCATCACCCTTCAGCTCCCTGAGGAGAATAGGCCTTCAACAAATGTATACACCAAGTCCTTCTATTATGTGCCATCAGCTCAAGATCTTTCCATGCATTTTCTTAAGACTAAATATGCTTTCAACTTGCTATCACAGTCATTTATTAATATGATATTACTTGAATGAAGTAACTTCGTGAGCTCTTCTTGTGTGCTTTTTGGTTTTTTTTAAGGACTGAAAGTCATTGATTAGTCATAGAAGTAAAAAGAAATATGGATTTTTTCTTCCTTAAAACCTCATACTTATGTACTCAAACAACCATTGCCAGACATATCGTGCACCTATATATAAAGCTCAATCTTTGCAGTCACAATTACCAATTTATCCTGTGTATTTATGATTTTGTCATACTTTTAGGTCTCATATAATTTTATTCTGTGGCCTGTCATATCCTGGTGTAACTCCGAAACTATGTGTAGTACTTCTTCTTCTCCCTTGGTTGCGTTGTGCCCGTTTACAGTGGAGCTGCGATATTTCGGCCGACACATCCGACTTCCGCACGGCATTTTTTGGGACCGAGTTAGCCTTCCCTCTTCAATCCCTACTCTCTCAGCCAGACTGCAGTGATGCAGCCTGTTTCCAGGACCACCACTTGGAGGTGCTGTAGGGTCTTGGTCAGCTCTGGTTCGCTGACCCTGACGCAAGTAGTCAAGCTATGGGTCGCTGACTGCATTCTCTATTGTTACGTCTTTGGGTCCAAGACCCTTGTGTAGTACAAGAGTTAACAGTCTGTTTATATCTATCTGTCCATCCTCCATTTCCGACTTTGTATGTGTATGTGAGAGAGAATGAGTAATAAGTGCTTGAGACTTTAAAATGAGAAAAAGTAGAGGGTGAGTGAGTGAATGAGAAACAAATTGTTAACTCTTTCCAGTCCTGTGCCCCTTGTTGCAGAGCATTCTGAAGTATCCCGTTCCAGTTCAAAGTCCTGCAATACGGGACAAGTGTATTTCTAACTTTCTGTCAAGTTAAATGTCCCACTAAGTGGACTGTTTAGCTAGTTTTAGTTAACATGGTATTTCAGTCTACAGTACTTTTACCATCAGCACTGGCAGCTGTTCTGCTAGTTTTAGTTAACATGGTATTTCAGTCTACAGTACTTTTACCATCAGTACTGGCAGCTGTTCTGCTAGTTTTAGCTAACATGGTACTTCAGTCTACAGTACTTTTACCATCAGCACTGGCAGCTGTTCTGAAGCGTTTCTATTAGTAGGTATGTCCCAGTTGTAGATAATAGTGATGGAAAAGCAAGACCTTCGTCATTGTCCTGTTTTTTCTGGACTTTTAACCAAACACAGATAACAGCTTTAGGTTACATAAATAAAAAATAAATAAATAAACACTTGTCTCATATAGTAGCGCCCAATGGGCTGATCACCCATTGGCTTGTCACACCGATTACGGAAACAATGGCAGATGGATCTATTTGTTGTTGCCCTAAAGACGCCGCTAGGCGTGATGGGAAACTACAACAGAGAAAATCAATCTGCTGTTGCTCTTAAGACGCCACAAGGCGTGATGGCCTCTGACTGCTTGGTCGGTCTTTGGCTAAGGACGGAAGAAGAAGAAGATCATATAGTAGCAGCGACCTGGATTATAAGAGCCTTATTGCTGTCCAGCAAAAGAATATGTGACAAAATATGGTAGTTGCTGATCATTTTCAATATGCATGTGCTAATTATTAATCTGTTTTGACATATTAAAGTACTTTGTATATGTCTTTGTTAGGAATTTGGCTCACACTATATCTATCATGCTCCTTTATGAAAAAAAAATTAGACTACCAGAAGACAGTTCCCTAAAAAAAAAAATGAATAGGAAAAGTTTAAATTAAGGAGAGAATGTTTAGTTGGTGGTGCTGTGAAGCATCACATGAAGACTTGCTTACACTACCAATCCAGTGCCAGTGTGGTGCAAAGCTTGCTGCCATGTTTTACTTATTCTGTATTCTGTTAGGTTGTACTGTTTTTATATTTTTAACTCCTTTTTTTTCTGATGCTGTCTGCCTGTGACTGCACTGCCTGTTGATTGAAATCCATCCTCATTATGTCCAGACAGCTTTGTTTTTATCACCTTTTTGTATTATGTGGTTGGAACTGTCACCAAGTTTGTTGATAACTGGACATTGACTTGGTAAAAGTGTAATGAGAAAGGTACAGACTTTTTATTACATATTGTTTTTCCATTTTCAGAGTGCTGAAAAAGACAAACAGAAGTCAGAAGCCAGATCCTTCAATTTGAGAAAAAGGAAAGGTTTAGCAGAGCTCTTCAAATATCTTTCCCAGATTGGTATGCAGACTGATCATTTTTATTCAGCCTTTTGCTTATGTGAACTGTTACTTCTGATGGGCATAATGGCTAATAGAATCTGTATATCATGCACATATTAGAGATGAGAAGAAGAACTTGGCAATGGAATGGACACGAATTGAGGAAGCTTGTTGATAGCATTGTGAGGCAGTCCTTGCTCAGGACTCCTGAGGGTCAGAGAGGTAGAGGAAGACTGATAAAACACATGGAGAAGAGCACTCGAGGCAAATGACAGGGATGAGGAACCCATGGAAAAACCTTGATCTGATGGTGCAGAGCAGAAGGACTTTGCTTAAGTTTTTGAATGCCAGTGCTCCTTGGGGAGCTGAAGGGTGCTTGTGATGAATCCCTGGATCATCACTCTCATAGAAGTGTTGTATTTGTTTTATTACAGAACACATAGTAGTGATATCCAGCCAACAATTGCAGCATATACAAAACTTGACTAACGTATACTGCCTCAGATGTTGTTGTTATAAATTTAGAATGTTGCTCTAGATGTTGTTATAAATCCCGCATAAAAGTATTTGTCTAAACAAAGCATCTTTCAGTTCTGATAATCTGCTACAGCGTGAGTGCCAGCTGAGGACAGCCATCCATGTCGTGCATATTTTGAGTCATTTTCTGTTAAAGCAGCCTGTGCCTCACCTAGCACAGATAAAGTCTGTGAGTTAAGTAGGGAGGTTTGTCTGTGTGTGCTTTATAGTCTTCTCTCTTTTTTTTTTTTAATATAAAGTTTTGGCGAGGCACGTTCCGTTCAACCAAGTTGGTTATATTAGGGCGCATGTCCAAATAAAAAGACCTTCAGGTCTTGAAACATTATTAGGAAACATTATAGTCTTATCTTGTCTCTGCTAGTCCTGTGAATATTCTGGTTCCTGTATTCATCAGGTACCAAGCCAGTGGACATAAGCAAATCACATAAGTCACAGTTCTCCATCACTGATGCTGTTTATTCCTGTTTAGTGGCTTTCCTGTTCCATATGTAAAGGTGTAGAATTTCTTTGTTATCCCTGCCTCTTTTTTTTCCCATCAATTTTACCTGTTATCATTGTGTTCTCTAACTTTCTTCTTCTTAAAACTTACATTGCACCTTTTGTGTAGAAAAGGAAAAAAAAGAGTTAGTTTTTTATAGGCTTTTAGTGAGCCACTGTTCTACAACTTAAAAATATAACTGTGTTAACAGTAGTGTTATTCTAATCCTCAGTGAATGTTATATGCCTAAAAAAAATTCTCAGAATCCTTTGGCCGAATACCATCACCAACCAAGATCTGCTTACTCGGAGCCATCAAGAGGACATGCACACCATCATAGCTGGCAGATGCTGGAGCTGGGTTGGCCATGTCCTCAGAAGAGACCCCGATGCCATCACAAGAACAGCTATGCTATGGACCCCTGAAGGAAAACGAAAGAGAGGCCGACCAAAAACAACTGTGGAGGCTGAGATGCAAAGAATGAACCAGAGTTGGGGCACTGTACGAAGGATGGCCACCGACCGAGCAAAGTGGAATCAGTTTGTTGTTGCCTTACAAGACGCCACCAGGCGTGATGGCCACTGACTGCTTTGACAGTCGGCGGCTAAGGATCAAAGAAGAAGAAAGTGAATGTTATGACTAATTTGATTTTACACCAAATGGGTTCTTTTATTTCCACAGGGCTGTCCTATCGGAAGGGAGTGTCAGGAAAAGCAGGCCGGGGTTTCAGTGATGCTCTAGAGCTGCCACCTTTAAATCTTCAAGCTCATCCGAAGTAATTCCATTTCTTATCTTACTGTTCCCAGTATCCAGAATTTAAAAAAAAAAAAAGGCAACAGAAATATACAATTGCTTAGGTAATCAGATTAAATTTATTACCTCTTTTAGGCATATCAAATCAAGTATAAGTAATTCAAGTGGACAGTCTGAATTCATTTACATAATGTTAATGGACTTACAAAAACTAATTGAAAAAAAAGGAGGAATTGACTGGCACATTTGGAGAGAATAGACAATGAACAGAATCTAGAAGATATCCAGTTAATAGTCACTTCGTTTGTCAGTGCAGGTATATTGCCATTACAACTGATTCAGTTACACTCTCAGGCACATCATAAAAGGTAACTGATATGAAGTTGTGCCCAGGCAGGCAAACTCATGTAAAACAAATGTCTACAGAAGCAACTGCTGTTGGAGTTTTTGCTTTGTCGTAGGCTTCCTCATAAAAGCTACCTGCAGTGGGGGCTGTGTGCTCCATAAGGTGTAAAAAGTAGATGGTGGTGATGATAAAATATTACTTTTAAGTATCTTATTCATTATTAGCGAAACAGTATAGTCCATATTTAATGTATATGAAAAAGTGATGCTATTAATCAGGGC
Source organism: Oreohelix idahoensis (assembly GCA_024509875.1). NCBI lineage: Eukaryota > Metazoa > Mollusca > Gastropoda > Stylommatophora > Oreohelicidae > Oreohelix > Oreohelix idahoensis. Next base: position 477,357 of record JAMPIV010002054.1, read on the forward strand.
AGACGTTATTGTAAGTTTTGGAAAGAAATAACTGCATTAGAAAAAAAAAACAAAAGCACATACTGAAGGTTTTATTGAAGTGATACTATCAGAAAATACCAACTTTATTCAAAGTTTTTCAGGGAACTGCAACTTTCAAACAAGACAAATCATATTCACACTTGTGCAGAGATATCATACTATCAAGCAGCACTAATCATATTCACTATGTGGAAAAGTGATACTTTCAAACATACAGCCCATGTTGAATGTTTTATGGAGAGGTCATATTATTAGACAGTACACCCCATGTTAAAGTTGTGTGAAGAGGTCATACTGTTTGACAGTACAGCCCATGTTAAAGTTGTGTGAAGAGGTCACCATATAAGACAGTACAAATGTTATGGACGATCTCTTCTATTATTGAGATCTACCATGCCCTGAGCTAGGGGTGTAAATCATAAATGTCAGCAGATAAATGGCCAACTCGAATACTGAACGAATAGTATAATCCTCAGGCACGTGGGTAACATTTATCGACAGACACATTTATTAAATGTAGAACAATTCTCCTTGACATAATAAAATCATTCATAATTCCATCGTGTCGAGCATAATCCAATTTATATAATATTATCAATGTTCATGAGCAGACATCCATTATTATAATATCCAGACGGCATTTCAAATATTTGTAATTCTTGTACACTTAATATTCATAGTTTTCCATATGATAATTCATTCCTCTAATTGCTTCTGGTTCATCAACATAATCCTACAAATCCATTAATATATGACACATTGTCATAAAGACACGATCCACTAATATAGACACGGCCGTCTGGTTGACACTTTGTCAACACAATGCCACAGTTACTAATACAAACATGCTAACTTCATTTGTGCTGATACGCATACAATTTAAACTTAGTCATATCCTTTGGTGCAGCATATGACCTCAAACAAGATCGATCTATATGGTGCGCAAAAAGACTCAACAACAGTCCATGTTGAAAGTTGTATGGAGAGGTCATACTATTAGACAGTACAGCCCGTGTTAAAAGTTGTGCGGAAAGATCATGCTATTAGACAGTGCAGCCCATGTTAAAAGTTGTGTCAAGAGGTCATACACAGCCCATGTTAAAAGCTGTGTGGAAGAGGTCTTATATTAGACAGCACAGCCCATGTTAAAAGTGGTATGGAGAGGTCACACTAATAGCACAGCCCATGTTATAAGTTGTGTTGAGAGGTTATATATTAGACAGTACAGCCCATGTTAAAAGTTGTATTGACAGGTCATACTATTAGGCAGTACAGCCCATGTTAAAAGTTGTGTGTAGAGGTCATACTATTAGACAGTACAGCCCATGTTAAAAGTTGTGTGGAGAGATCATACTATTAGACAGTATAGCCCATGTTAAAAGTTGTGTTGAGAGGTCATAAAATTAGACAGTACAGCCCATATTCTAAATTTTTTTATCCAGATTCTTCATGTATACTTTTTAAATTCAATAATTTTTCAGATTACTAGTTACAAATTTGTGGACTGGCTGTGAAAGTTACTTCTACCGCTGCATCTCTCGTTATGCCCAGTTTTCTGCTGCAGTTGTGTCACCCTCTAAGGTAATGGTGAAATGTGAAATGCTGCTGAGTATTGCCTGTTGAAATGGTCAGCACCTAGTAAGATTTGCTGTTACTTTGTAGTAGATGAACAGACCACTGCACACTGATAAAAACCTGTCTAGGACCTGTAAACAGATGTGCTCATTATAATATGTGAAAGCACATTATTGAGATCAATGCATCTATAACAGGAATAAATAAATATTACACACATAAAGGTATGTTTCAGGCACTCGTGAGAAAGAAAGAAGTAGAAAACTAAACAGAAGTGATAGGCTCCCCGGAGAATTGAACCCAGGACCATCCGAACGGCAACACTGCCTAGCTATGGAAGCAAATCACAGTATCCTCCCTGTCAACCAGGCACCACAAAAATAGTGCTTTGTGGACAGTGGTCATTAGCGTGATTTTCCACATGCAACACCGGATGTGTACCTAGGGCAATCTATATACAGACCCAGTTTAAGTAAGGAGAACATCAAGCGCATGTCAATAATCAATACTTCTGCTCACTAATTTATTACAGTTAATAAAATGTTTATCAGTGGTTCTAACATTATGTGGCTGTAACTCTAGTTAATCAACCCAAACTTGTGAATAGAGAAGTTAACTTCCCTATTCAGAAGCATGGGCCTAATAACACAAGGTGAAGGCCATAAAACTGCGTCTGGTAGATAAACTCTGTCTTCAGAGTTACAGCGAAACCTAGTGTGCCATCCAAATAGGTGTTTTACTTGAATATAAAAATAAAAAAAGCGTTATTAATGTAACAATTATTTTTACCAGCCTTATTTCTTAGCTCATATAATGTGTTTTGTGAAACACTATCCATTTAATCTTGGCATGGGAGCCGCGCTGGTGTAATAGTTAAGACGTTGCGCTAGCGACCAGGTTTTCAAGGTTCAAGCCCGGGCGCCGGCATTTGTAGGAGTGTCATCGACCGGGAATTTGACTGAATAACCTGAACGGCTCCTGCAGATAAACCCTCTGTGGATGGGAAGGAGCAAAGCTCCTGACCAAGTTGGAAGGAAAGTCCACTGTCTCCCCAGTCTCGCAATGACATGGCATTGGGCCAAAAGGGCTGGAAAGCTTGAGTGCTGCTGGTTAGAGAAAAAAAAAAATCTTGGCATATACAGGTTTACTTAAAAAAAAAAAAAAGTGCTTAGTAAGTACTGATACTAATATCTTTGTTAAAGTATCACAATGAATCTTGGCATGCATAAACTCTCTGAAGATCTAATTCTTAGTAATTTGATGCAAAGAGACTTGCTAAAAATTCCTACAAAATCTTGTCATTTACACCTTTTCTAGTAACAACTGTTAAGTTGTATATTCATTCATTAATTTTCCTTTTTGTTACTTACGGAGCATAGAGTCACCACTGAAGCTGGTCCCTCTTGCAGGAAGCCTGTACCAAGCATGCTCTTGCTGTGGTTGTTTATGTTGCAATTTGTCTTATGTGATGAGGTTGCCAGCCCTATGCACAACTTACATATTAGTTGCTTTGTACGACATGCCTGAGGGAGCAGTGGTCCCCTTGCAGGAAGCCTGTACCAGGCATTCATATGCTTTTGCAGCGGTGGGGTATGTAGCAGTTTCTTTTACATGATAAGGTTGCCAGCCTCATGCACTACTTCGTATTAGTTACCTTGTAGGACATGCCTGAGGGAGCAGTAGTCCCCTTCTGTCTTTGTCTCATAAGAGATCCAGGGTAGTTATACTGGGCAAGTCGTGTATTAATTGTAATATTGTAGTGACTACGCATTTGTATCACTTTTTCTTTATTCAGGAGTTAGCCATGGCAGACATTGAGAGGATTCGAGGGTTCGCTGAGCACTTCTCCCAGTTGTACGTAGAACAACGGAGTAGGCTGTCATCTCTTGCATCAAATTTCTTGTCTTTAAGGTGAGTAAACCTACTGATAGCTGGTATACTAGAATAGTGTTTTAACCCTTGGATGAACATCTCTGGTCAATATTCTTCCTGAAAGCAGACACTGGGTAGTATTAGATTTCTTCGTACACTCTCAGAATATTTTTTTAGTATTTTCAAAGAAAGCAGTGGTCAACCTCAGGCTGTTTGCGTCTTCATAGAGTTTTTTTTCTCGAAAATGGTACTGGTGATGGCCATATGTGCTACAGTTGACATTCAAAAATCCGGCAACCTCCGGACCTGAGGAGTGCCGGATTGTTGAAAATGCCGCATTCAAAAATCCGGCAACCCCCGGACCTGAGGAGTGCCGGATTGTTGAAAATGCCGGATTTTTTTATTATATATGCTGTATATATTTAACAGAAAATGACTACCTGTACAGTCCTTTAAAGAAAGAAAATTAAAAACTAAATGAAAAGCAAATGAAATTTTAATGTTCATCAACTAAATAAAACAGTTCTACAGAATTTTAGTTCAACAGCTGCATCAAAACATAAACGGCTCCAGAAAACAGTGGCGTGCCAACGCAGTAAATTAAAAAATGCGCTCCGAAATCCATGCCGGAAATCTGAAGGAACCGAATTATCGATGGCCGGATTTTTGAATGTCAACTGTATCTCTGTTCCTCATACGTTGACATCTTTGAAGCAGACGTTCAGCAGTCATTTTATCAGTGCCACAGTTACACTCATTGGTAGTTTCTATCTTCAGCTTGTTGAATAGATGATTTAAAGCATTTGATCTTGGCATGACAGGGTCACTTTATGCAGCTTTAGATCTTCAAAACATTCTTCGAAGTTCTTCTTCTTCTTTGATCCATAGCCCACAACCATCAAAGCAGTCAGTGGCCATCACGCCTGGTGGCGTCTTGTAGGGCAGCAACAAATTGATTCCACTTTGCTCGGCCGACGGCCATCCTTTGTACAGTGCCCCAACTCTGGTTCTTTGCATCTCGGCTTCCACGGTTCTCCGCCAAGTTGTTTTTGGTCAGCCTCTCTTTCGCTTTCCCTTGGGGGTCAATAGCATTGCTGTTCTTGTGATGGTATCAGGGTCCCTTCTGAGGACGTGGCCAGCCCAACTCCAACATCTGCCAGCTATGATGGTGTACATGTCCTCC